>VZRR01002582.1:261292-320006 GCA_013398015.1 Oreocharis arfaki
TGGGCAATAACGGGGAAAGGGGCTGGAGGAGAGGCCATACGTGCAGGCGAGTCGCCCCGCCGCCCAAGCCTTCCGCGCCCGGTGCTCCTGGTGGCACAGACAGCGGCGGTAGCAGCTGCAAGCACCGGGGGGGTCAGTCCCTAGACACTGCTGGTCCTCCCAGGGAAACCGGGAAAATTAAAAGGGCTGGTGCACTTGCTGCTCTTTAGTTTTTGGGGTGTTTTGTGTAGTTAATAAAATAATCAGAATATCCCATATATTCTACTTAATTTCTAGATTTTAGGGTTTGGAGTTGATTTTTGGGGGGGGGGGGGGGGGATTTTTGGTTTGGTTGTTTTTCAAAACACAGATTTAAAGTTACTGAGTTCCACAATGTGCCTTTGATTGCAGCAGCGTAAGAAACTATTTTTAATACTACTACTTAGTGCTTGAGAACCTACAAGTTGGACACCTGTCTGCATTTCCTCTTTTTACACTATAGACAAGAATTACTCACACTTAAGATGTTTTAAGACTGCAGAGCTGGAGTCTGTCATACACCTGGAGCAGGTATCATGAACAGCCTCATCTCTCTGTCTTGCAGCTCCGTGATGAGAGGAAAATGGGCTGTTGCTGTAGTTCAGCAGCCAGGCTGGAACAGCAATCCCAAGTCCCCCAAACTACTACTCCTGCAGTGACCCAGAAGGTAAGGCACAGATCTGATTCATTTTGTTAATAGGCCTTAACAAGACAACTTCCCAGCTGGAGAGGCAAGTGAACAAGGAGCAGGGTAAGGAGGGGGCCTGCTTTGATGAAATGCTTTGTCCAGCAAAAGCCAGTGACAGGCAGTGACCCGAGGCAGAAGGAAAAGAAACAGAAGTGAAGCAGCTCCTACAGACAAGAGATACGGAAACATCTTCGTAATTACTGCTTCCAGGTTGTAAACAGGCCAAACTCCAAGCTTTGGAAAGGGAAGGCATGGAGTCAAACACCTCCCTCTGCTCCAGTGTGACAAACAGCTGGGGTTAGAGTGCAGCACACTCAGGCAGTGCAGCTGTTTTACCAGTAGCTTTCATCACAGGTTGAGGAGAAACTCTCTTTTCATAGCACACTTCTGAAGTTATCTGTAGTCAAGGAAAGTTTCAAATGCATTTCTGTTGCAGAAAAGATGGGGGGATAATAGGTGCTTTGCCATACAGTTGTATGAGCCACCAACTGGAGGCCTTGCTCCTGACGGCCTCAGTCATTCCTAAAAAAAGTTTCTTAGTGTACAATAATCTTATGCCAGTACTAAAATAATTTAACCCAGATGATTTAGTAATGAATTTACCAGAAGTCTACTTTACCAAGGTACTTTCAGTGGACAAAGGGAAATCCATGTTCACACACTCAAGTGAGGATAGAGAAGCCATTTAGTTAGTACTCAAATCATCTGCCCTTGCTCGTCTTGCCCTCAGGAGCACAAGTACGGTAAGTACTAAGTTGTGACAATAAATTTTTTAAAAGCCTCCTTCACTCTGTTTCTGGGAGGCAAGTTTCAGAGGAAACACCAGCTGGAGCTGTCATGGAGATTACAGCCCATCTCACAGTACTTACGTACAGTCAGTACCTCCACTTCTGTTCCGCCTGTTGAACACAGCACTGTCCCCTCCCCTGGTGCTTGTTGGCAATACAGCTGCTTTGTACAGAAGGAACAAGTTTTAACTGACCTTTGCTGGTGTGGACTGTGATTTTACCAGAAAGAACCCAGTGTGAGCCCTACCAGTCCAAACTTCCCACTGTGGCAGCACAAAGGCTTGTCTAAATGTGCCACTTTGTCACAGCAAGTGCCTAGTTTTGTTGGTTTCACCTTGGCAGTGAAACTCATCATGGCGAAAAAAGGAAAAGGTCTAATT
This sequence comes from Oreocharis arfaki, assembly GCA_013398015.1. Classification (NCBI taxonomy): domain Eukaryota; kingdom Metazoa; phylum Chordata; class Aves; order Passeriformes; family Paramythiidae; genus Oreocharis; species Oreocharis arfaki. Next base: position 263,167 of record VZRR01002582.1, read on the forward strand.
TTCCTGCAGTTCTACTAACGTTAAGTTTGTGCACTGTCTTCCAGAAATTTTGAAAGGTTTTTATTGCAAATTTACTGGTTTAAGTGATGCCACATAAAAAGACAGAGTCAAAACCAAGTGTACATTGGTTCTGGACTTTATACTGAAGTTGCACATGACGAACAGCTCTAACTCTCTGGCACCATGACTTTCACCATCCCTTCCATAACAGTTTTCCCACTTTCTCTGACCAGACATGATACAGAAATGTGTGCAACAGAACCCTTCAGTCGTTTCACTTCCGCTGCAGCTGTGACTTCTTCACCAACATATAAAGGAGCTGGAAAACGGATCTCCTGGGAAAGAAATATACATCCTTGACCAGGCATTTTGGTACCCAGAACTGCAGAAATAAGCCCGTTGATCAGAACTCCATGGACAACAGTTCTCCCAAACCTAGACTTCTTTGCAAACTCTTCATTTAAATGCAAAGGATTTGTGTCACCTGTTAAATAAGAAAAAGTAACTACATCATTCTGTGTAAAAGCCTTGCTAAGTTCAGCTTTGTCTCCAACTTTTATGTGTAAATTCTGAAATACAGGATGTCCAAGAAGTGAGTTGATAAACGTTAGCTTTGTCAAGACTCTTTGTCGGAAAATCCCTCCAGAAATTCCACGCCTGAAGGGCTGCAACATTTCCAGGAACTTCTCCCTCATGCAGCCGAACCAACAACTGCATTCAGTCCAAGACTAATTCTCTACTGTTGCCAGATAACGCAAGTAGAAACGGAGATGTCTAATTTGGGGAAAGAAAAAACAAATAAGAACTGAACAACTAAAGCCTTAAAAAAATCCACCATCAAATGCACTCAAAGTTGAAAATACTTAAAATTTTCCTTTTATATGATAGATTAAAATCTTAGAGCTATGCCTGAGCAGATTTTTGTCTAGCCATGGCTTCAGAAACAAAGAATTCTCAGAACTCATTTTATTAAGCAGCATCCTCTGGAAAAAAATAAGCTCTGGAAGTGCATGTTCATGTATGCATTGTTAAACAAGCTCAGTTGACAGTGACCAACAGAAAGGCAAAAAGTGGGGTAGGGAAAATAAAACCTGGACCAAGATGTGGGTCATGAACAACACTTGCCAGAAACTATTTTCTTGCAGATGTATTAATGACATCAGGACTTGTTACTGGACTGAAACCATAAAGTAATGAGACAGCCATTACTGTCACATTGTACAAGAGTCATTTTAAGATGAGAACTGCTCAAACACAGCCCCACACGCCTGCACTGAAAGGCCCTTCATTCCCAAACCAAGGCATTTTTGCATCTAGGCCATCTTTCTATGAAAAGGCAGCAGGCTTAGGCAGCCTGCCAAGCTTAAAGCCAGAGCTGACATCTGAGGGAAGCCACCCAGCCCCACAGTTACCTGCACAACCCGGAAGGCACACCTCCTGTTCTGGTAGAAGCCCAGCAAGGTTAGAGCACTCCACAGCTTGACAAGGCCACTAAATAAAAAGAAAACAAAATACATTAATAAAATTTGGATTTTTTTTCCCTGCAGCATAGGCATCTCAAATAAAAAAACCTGTTATGCAAAGAGTAACAAAACCTTAACAGTTAACAGCAGGTAATTTCACCAAAGAGTTCTTGTAGCAAAACTGTATCTTCAAGGATTATTGCAGTGGATGCAGTCTCTTGTCTTTGACAGAGATACGTACTGTAACCTCAAGTTCACTTTACCAGCCCTGTTCTTGTTCTCTCTGTACATTTAAGCTCCTTCATCACCTAAATCACCTGCAGTTGTCGTCACCATTTAGAGTAACCATTCTCATCTTTACTATAGAAAGAGCTTTAAAGTCACTACTTCAATAGTGCTTACTTCCTAACTTAAAACCATTAAAACCATTCTGGTTTAAAGCAGGAATCATGTACTGACGCACGAAGTTACCAAGACTCAGTAATTATTTTCTGCATGCTGTATGCACATATCTGCAAGTTAGGCTTAATTCTTTGAAGGCCTTTCTTAGTTTAAGAATTCTATTTTCCTAGGAAAAATACTTTCATGGCATGGAAGCATGTACCGACTATACCTTACCTGCTAATAACTCTTAATATGGCAGACAGAGTTTTTTCCTCGTATGTTAAGACATCAACAGGCAAAGCTGCTCCAACCTATGAAAAAATATGTTATTTAGTAAGTACCACCCTATATTCTTATCGTGGTTTATAAGCAACTGATTTCACCCCCAGCATGTGACATCATTAAAGGTGTTATAATTACACTCAAATCTCACATAAGTGTTTCAGCTACAACATCGTGTGTCCTCTCAGAATTCTTTAGAAGCCACTTTTATTTCCACATTACAGGTGGAGAAACACAGACCCAGAGGTGATGCGACCTGCTTCAAGTCACCCAGCAATAAACAGAACAAAAACAGTACTGTGGACTTTCCCATCCACAAAGCTGTTCCCTTTTTGAAGCCTCTCTACAGCAAAAGCATCAATGCCACAAATTCTAAAAACAAATATCAAAGAACGGTTTGAGCTGGAAGAGACCCTAAAGTTCATCCAGTTCCAGCCCCGCTGCCATCAGACCGCTTCCACTAGACCAAGCTGCTCCAAGCCCGGTCCAACCTGGCCTTGAGCACTGCCAGGGATGGCCGAAGCCGCTTGACTATGGACACTGAGCTGAAATGCACACCTTCACTAAGAGCAAGCCAGAACGAGGGCTGGCGAGCAGGTAACCGGTTACCGGAGGGTCAAACCCAGTACATTTACCCTGCCTCGCCTGCTTCTTCGGCCCCTCTCCCCCAGCTCGGACACTGCTCTGCAGCCAGACCGGCTGTTCCGTGGGACAACCGCCCGCTCCCGCAAGGCTCTCCCGGCCCAGCCCGGAGCCGCCAGCCGAGGACAGACCCCGATCCCGGTCCCACCTCTCCGTGCAGCTCCCTCAGCGCTGTCACCACGAGCTGCTTGAACTGCGCGGCGTTCGGCCGGGCCCCGCCGTCGGGCAGCTCCCTGCGAGGAGGAGAGCACAGGGGGGTCAGGAGGGGTCTGCCGGGGGCTCAGGGGTCCCGGCTCGGGGGGACAGGGCTGCGGCTCACAAGCGCACTCGCAGGTAGTGATGCTCAGCCGCGCGCCGCAGCACGCGCCGCTCGAACGCGGCCGCCGCCATTCCCCGCCGCGCCGGGCCCTGCGCTCCGCCAGCACGCCCCTTCTACGGCGGCCGCGCAGGGCCGCTGTCGCCATGGCAACCGCGCGGCGCCTCCCGCGTGCGGCCCCCACAGGTACGGCCCGACCGCCCTGGGCCGTCCCCGCCCCGCCGAGCCCCGGGCCAGGTGCCCCCGGCACCGAAGGCGCCGTGCGCGGACCCGAGCGCAGCCCCGCACACGGGAGAGAGCAAGAGTGGTGTTCGAGTCCGAGACGAAGCTCTGGGAAGCGGCGGGAACGGATAGTGTTTCCAAGTGCTGCACGCAAGCTTTCAGCTTCACTAAGGCAAACACGGCACGCTGCACCACAAACATGCTGTTGGAGACGAGCACGCAGAGATGCTCTTTCGCTTCTCCTCTAAATAAATATGTTGGTCCCGATGCAGTTCCTGTTGGACGTGCTGTCTGGCACCACGTTACAAACACTGAGGAGACTCTGCTGCCCCAGCCTCGGTTTTGCAAGGACACATAGCTGAAACAGATTTGAGAAGTGCACAGAACGAGGCTCCCACCCTGCCTTTGCACCTCACCAGTTAACAGCTAATTCAGATAAAATAACATAATTTTAGTACCTTGTACCTGATCTAAAGATTGGCATGAAATGTATCCTTACCATAGAAACAGCAGAAGGATGGAAGTATATTTGCTCTGCTGAAATAATTAACATCCTCAAAAGAACTTCACAGAAACTTCCTTCTTTTACCAAAAGGTTTATCCAGGAATTAGCATCGACCCCAGCAGGGCAACACTGCAGTACCCCAATGTACATATGACGTGCTCGAGTCAAGGCCCAACTCCCAAGACACCTTTAGTCTGCACTTTCACACAGCTCAGCCTATGCAAAGGTTATCCCTGCATTATTCCAGCAGAGCTTTTTCATGCTTAGCACCACAATCCACCTGAACTCCATTCCTGGGCTGACTTTAAAACGGTACATAAAACCACCGAACATTCAGAAATAAAACTTCAGTGAAAGCAAATTCGATTTCACATGTACCAAAGTAATTTTCAGATGGTTAGTTAGGTTAAATAAAAGGCAGCTTGCCACATAAAATTCAGTAGCTGTAAGTATAGGCTAACAGCTTCAGGAATATTGTTTCTCCTGGGAACTGAAAACCAGTTATTGCAATGCTCAGGAAATCAGTTTTATTTGGGAATTTGGGAGACTTATCAAAGCAGCCAGTTTTATTGGGACCAACAATACCTACAGAAATTGTAATTACTTTTAGGATATTAGTAAAATTTCATCACCAAGCAGCAAAACTTGGAGATCAGGTGCTGTACAAAATCTCTTTTGGTCATTGCAGTAGGGCAAGTGCAGCTCTCTGTGAGGCTCTGGCAACAGAAACTCGGGCATTCCAAGTGTATCCAGGGAGCTGCTGTGAGGCTGGGGGTTGTATCAGCTGCAGCAAGTCAATAACGAGCACACACAGGACTGTACAGGAAGGCTGGACACAACAGGTCAGTTTTTTATTAACCAAAAGTGAAGCTGAACCCCAGAGTGGTTTAACTTGTTAAAACCATATGGTTATATGGCAGATATTTTTCTTTCATGTTCGACACTACAGTGCAAGAACCAAACTTCGCAGATGTTCATCCTTTGAGAATCAAGTAGTAAAAGTAAAATTAATTAAAATAAGGGTCCCTCAATGAATCAATTTTAAAAAAACACATTTAACTCAAAAGAACAGACCAATTTTAAGAACTGTCTTATTAAATTCTCCCAAGTGAAAGACCTTTAAAAGCACTTGGAGCCTTGAGGTAGCAACTTTATGCAAAATTTAATTCCCCTCCTGCCCCACAGAGGAAAATTAGTAGCACATTATTAGCTCCAGCCAGCTAAGCTTCGTCGAATGTCTCCTGTGAGGTGACTTGCTCTTGCCTCTTGAAATACCAGTGTAGTGCTGCAGCGTGCCAGGAGGAATCCACAGGGAAGGCCTCTTGAAATAAAATTTATGGTTTGAAAAACGTTAAAATGATCAGCAACAACTGTAACAACAAAAATTATCAGAAGTCCAAAAACTCAACGTGTTTGTATTTTGGCAAGACTAGTTTACGAATACAAGTCAAGAACAAGAGTCTGCTTTCAGCTAACAGAAAAGAAAGAATGGAAGTGACATTCAAAGGGGTTTGGGGGGTTTTTTGCCCTCTGTGCAAAATTGCACTTTGTTTTTAAAGTTTTAAGTTTTGCACTTTTGTTTCTAAGAAGAGAGCACTTCTGCCCTTTTTTGTTCTTTTACATTGTCAAACCTGTGCTGTGACATTAGACAGAAATACCAAGTGCCAGGAGATTTAACCACTGAAAGCTCCTCTCACTGACTTCACAACAATCACAAGCAGGGAATCACAGATATGTCTTCCCCTAAGCCTCAAGAACATGATCCTCTGTGCCCACTTTGCTGCTGAGTTGTTTTATTAAAAACTAAATCTCTCTTTAGTGCCAAATTCAGAGACTCTGTGGCAGATTTACTGAACACTGAGCGGTAACAGAACACCTGGGCTTATTCTCTGCAACAACTGCAATGAACAGAGTGCAAAGGAATGAGCTGAGATACAGGGATGGGGCAGATGGTCGCAAACAGGTGCTGTACTCGCTCCCTGGACTTGGTATCAGCACTCACACATGGCCCGATTTTGCTCACTGCTGGTGCTCTAGCCAGATTCCTGGCAAAATTGAGTATCCTACTAAAGCTTCTTTCACTACCTTCATGCTCCAAAACTGTACAAACAGGTTGGTTAAACTAGACCAAACTAATCAGGCACATTGCACATTATCGTTCTTAAATGGATGAACCTTCAGAGCAGCTCATTCTCTTTCAGCTCAAAGTCAGCTGCCTCTCTACACCACAGAATGACGCTGCATGGACCCTGGATGCAGGATGGCATTGCTCAGTATGCCATTGCTCCAGGGAGCCCAGAGAAAGGTGAAACTTCAAAAGCTTGTTCTTGTTCACATGGGATCCCAATCTTTTGATTTTATATTCTTATCTTTTCCTTTGAATTTTAGAAGCCATCAAATCCTGCCTTCCAGGCAGAAATATCTCAAGAATCTGACATCAGCCTTGCCTGGTTTTCGGTTAAGCTTCGGAACAACTGCCTGTGTTTGTCTGTGCTGAGTTTACAGTCCTGCCCTGCACAGAACCAAAGGCATTAAGAACCAGAATCCATCTGTAAGGCAGTCCAACCTGCCAGGCTCCTCTGGATAAAGGAGAGGATATTCTGCCTGGGAGCAACAAAGGCCAGCCGGTGATTATTCACAGCAAGTTACTCTTGAGCTCACATGACAGTTTAGGGAGCACAGAAACTCAGGCTGGTTCAGAGACCAGTTAATGTTTGGTTCACAGGACAGTCATGAGCTGGCTTCAGGAACACTCTTTGTCATGGAGCCCAAAGTATCTTTAAGTTATATCTGCTATCACTGCAAGGAGCTGATGAGTGGGTTTTTTCATTTTTTTCTTCTTTTTTTTTTGGTTGGTTTGGTTTGGGTTTTGTTTGGTCTTTTACATTTTGTGATGAAAACAATTATTTTTGTCTTTGGTGTTAAACCTAGGAAGCATGAGTGAAAGGTACCTGCTGCTTTGGCTGTAATTTATGACAGAGAAACAGCACAGGAAAGCAAGGGAAATTCACTGTTCTAAAATACATGCAGTTAGAACAGCCACTAGACATCACGACCAGGACTTTAATAATATGGACATACCAAGTTCAGTGGTGTCCATTACAAATCATTTGCATTATATAAAAATATGACTGCAATTACAGTAACTGGACAACAGTCATTCAAATTTATCAACTTTCCATCTTACTCATATTGCAGGAAATGGGAGGAGCTCATCCACTATGGGGAAAAAAGTGTCCAGAAATCAACTTTGAGTTGCTGCTACGCATCTCATGCCTTAGAGAAATGTCCACTGCAATAACTAAAAGCAGGAATTCAAGATTAGCATCCTTCCATTCTTGCTTACATGGCCTTGAATAAAAAGAACAGGTTCTGTTACACTGCTATTCACAATTAAAATTTTATAACCCCATAAATCACCAGTATGCTTTGCATGAGCTGTGGAAGAATGCAAATTCAAAGGGTCACTAGCTTTATTACCTCCAAATTCAATGTCTTAATATATATATTCTGTTTGTACACCACAAAAATGTCCTTCTTATGGTCTGATTCTTATTTAGATAATACCCTGATAAAATCTCAGCCATATGCCAATTAAGGTCCTTAAAGCTATAGAAACAGAATCTACCTAATAAATGCTGCAAATTTAACAAGTATTTTAGATAAACATCATTAGCTTAGTTATCACCTAAACCAAAAAGACTCTTCAAACACACCAACTGCATAGTTAGCAAAGACATTTGCTTTACAAAGTCAAATGTTGCCAACTTTTGAAAAGTTTAGCAAATCAATGTGGTATTTGGAAGCATTCGAGTGTCTAATGAAGTTAAAATACTGTGAAATGTTAGGACTAGGGGAAGCTCCTGTAAACAAGTACAGAAGTAGTCTTCATTTAAATTACAAAACATTCACCTCCTTAAAAAGCTTTAAAATTGACCCAGTCAACAACTGCACCCTGGGAAATGTAGCAGTATAAAGGATCTCTGTAAGCAAGAGAAGGTCATATATTGTGATCTCACCACCGTAAGATGTACTCAGTGTCAGGGAACAAGGAGCAAATTTGGAGAGATGACAATTATGACACCATTTGATCTGAACCACTGCACTTTGTTGGACAGCATAGAGTAAACCAATTTTCTTTGCTGCTCAGAAAACACTTAAAATATGTTTTCTGCATCTGGTTGCTAAGCAGACTCTCCCATGTCCCCAGCTCGGTTTACTTGGTTTAAAGAGCTCTCTGTATTTATTACCTGCTGCTTTCAGCAGGTGGACCAAAACTTCAGTGCCATCTTACTCACTGGCTCCATTAATATTTTAACTTCAAACCCAGATGCTACAATTAAAAGCAAATTTGACATTGTGTAAGGAAAGCATCAGATGAAGGAAATCAGCCTGTAAAAGGCTTGTATTCTACTGGCTGCCTCTGCAGAACAGACAACCTCCCACTACAGAATCTGATGGGACAATTTATCCCAACAGTAACACCCAGAAGGAAGGAGGCTTCTGTATCTTGCACACTTTGGGTTTCGTTTCAGGCACTTGAACTGTTGGATAGATGCCATTCTGAACCAAGTGAAGATAGGGTTAGAATCATCTTTAATCTAGGTCTAATAATGAAGTATCAGCAGCAAAGTGGAGGCAGGGAGTGAGCAATCCATCTGTGCTGAGACTTGTTTATGGTTTCTAAAATGCCCAAGAAAACAGCAGCAGTAACTGTTCCATAGTGTCCGTTGTCCTTGTGAGTTGTGTTGCTGATAGGAGGCTTTTCTGTGTCTTGAACTAAGAAGGCATTGAGGTACCCTGTGCCTAATTCCCTGGATCCATCAGGTCCATGCTAGAGCCAAACATTGCCACCAGCTGCTCCTCGTAATGTGTTATATTCCTCTTCATAATGTCCATGCAGGGTCCAAGCAACCTCTCAAATGCTTGCACATCCATGACTGTAATGGAACAGAGGTGAAAACAAGACTGTTTGTCAAAAAGGATACCAAATACCAATCTGGCTTTTGAACTTAGATCATAGACCTTCAGTTCAACCCACTTAGGGCTGAGGCTTCAACAGAAACCACAGAAACAGAAATCATGTTTCTGATTTCCCTCTGTACTGTTATTTGGAGAAACAAGATTAATGAAACACAAACCTGATCTCAAGGATAAATACAGAAGCCAAATACACCTCACTGTGGTATTAAAAGATGATCTGAAGGCTATGTGTGACAAACACGTAACAGGCCACACACAGAGAAAATAGAGAATCTGCCATGAAGAAGCAGCAGTGCTTCTCCAACTTCCACCTGGAGCTCCACTCCAGCCCATGCTCCTGGCTTCTGAAATCTGACTGCCAGTTACCAAACGGTTGCTGGCTTTTGAATGGCTGCTCACTCAAGCATGGTCCATGACACAAGCAAAGAACAGAAAAGGATGACTAGAAACACAGCCCATCTGCTTACCTAAACACTTGACCTCCCCAACAGCATAGGCAGAAGCTGCTCTGGGTTTGTTGGTAACAAGTGCAAGCTCTCCAAAATACTGCCCTCTGTGACACCGGGCAATCTCCACTTCTTGATTAGCTTCTTTACTTGTCATAGTCTGTGAAACAGTGCAGTTTCATTATTTGCACACAGTTCTGTTCTTGTACAAGGCTACAGTTAATCCCAGATACTTTACACATGTGCAACAGCTCTTTGGTTTCAGGCCTTTAACCTAGAGACTCCCAAGTCATGGTAGAACACTTCAACAACATGTTCAATTGGAAGTTTGCTAAGAAAAACGTGTGCCAGCCCACAAGTTTGGAGACTGGCAGGTATCTACTCCTACAGCTTTGGGAACTGCTGTTAAACAGCCTAACACAGGCTTTAATCATGCACCACATGCTATTCCCCTGGCTGCTTCAGACTGTACAGAGACCCGTGCCAATATCTAGTATGTCACTAGAGATAACAGACCCCAGGTTTTGTAACATGCAGTCTTCTATTACCATGGAAGAAAAGTTTCATCTCCACCCTTAAGGCCAGGGAGAGTGTATCAGGTTAGTTTGCAAAGCAGCAGACAGAAGCAAAAGACCTTTTCACTTCAGTAAAATGACTTCTGGCTGCTTCAGAATGGGTATGAGAGTTTACAACCTACATCACATGAATAATGACAATCAACATCATAAAATAATATATTAAAATAACTCAGGGTGGGCTTTTTCACATCTCTTGTATTAATCAGCCAAATCAAGGATTGATTAATACAAAGCCTAATCACTCAATTTGAACTCACCTTGCTTTTAATCAAGATTTTTACTTCTCCAGATTCTACAATGTAAAAACAGTCTGCTTTGTCACCCTGTGAAGAAGAAAAGGTAAAATAAGTTCTTTTTTACTTGACTGTGAAAGTATGTATAAATGGTACTAATACATTCACTCTGAACTACGCCTTCTGCAGAAATCTGCTAGAATTGACAAACACTCAAGACTCTGAACATTAAAAGGTGACTGGTTGGGTAATACTCCAGGAGGAGCCCACAGGAAAGGAACTATTAGTGCACATCATTCAGTAAGAGGGCAGGAGGAAAGGAAAACACAAAAGAGATTGATAATATATAGCAAAATCACTTAAACGCAAATCTTCTGATCCTGATGGAAGTAGGCAATAGCTAGTGAAACTAAGTAGAACCTCGAATTTTCAGAAGCAAATTTTAATAAAATGGGGATTTAGCGACTGTTTTTTCAGCAGGAAGAAGGTTCCATTAAACTCTCTGTGGCCCTGCTTAAGCAGAGGGGTTGGGCAAGGTGTCCCTTCAAACCTCAACTATTCTGTCATCCTATGAGAGGTTCTAGAACATCTTTCACATCTCTCTCAACCTCATCATGTTTCAAATCTTCAAGTGATCCCAGTTTACATCTGCTCTGGAGAGCTTCATTTGCACTTTAAAATTATGAAGTTTTATCTGTAACAGAAAGTACTTTCCCCCTCTATATTTGCCCCTGTGGGCCTGGCATAGGGCTGGAAGTCAGAGTGGAGACCTGCAGTGTGCTTCCTGCTACAAACCAAAAGCAAAGGGATCAAAGGCTTCAGGAAGACAAAGGCTGGAAAAGGAACTGATAAGGGAATGGGAGCAGCTCAGCAGAAAAACCTGAAACAAAGTGAGGAGAGAGAGAAATCTGACATTAAGTCAAGTGGTCAAGGAGATGAATGTGATGGGAAGGATGGAGAGAAATGGTTGTGACTTGACTATGAAACATCGGCTGGGAGAAGATGATCTAAGATTTAAACATGGAGTTAATAAAAGAAATTAGGCCTTTAGTTAAGCTTCCTGGGGATGATCATAAGCCATCCAGTGCAAACTTCTGATTCACCGTTGCCAACTATCACAGCATAAACTAATGCTCTATGCTATTTTCTGAAAGAGTAACTACTGAAAGAGTACTTTATTTCTAAAAAGAATGGAAACAAACTGAGTGACAGACATCCTCATAACACTATTAACAATTTTCAAGTGCTTTAAAGCTTACTGCCCTTAACTGAAGGGTCAAATTCCAGAAAGGTAATTAAAATGTAAAATTACTCACGAGAGAAAAGAGGTTCCTGGTATTGATGCAACTGCTGTAATGTAGGAGTTATCTTATCTTTTCCAAGCACAGAATTTCATCGTCTCTAGCAGCGTACTACCATCACCCAGACCTGTCCAAACTATTAATCCTCCTTTTAAGGATAATTACATCCTTGTCCTTAATTCAGTTATTAAAAAAGATTAAAACCAACTGTGTAACTGGATCACTGATGGTGTGAATTCCCAATTTTGAGACTGATTTATAAACTCTGATTTTGCTGAGAGTTCAGTTTTCTCAGCAACAAGAGTTTCAACTTAAAAAATTGAGGGTATTTTTGGAGTGAAGTAATTTGACAGTTATCAGCAAACTTGTTTCCTATATTCAGTCATCTGACATGCAAGATAATTAAGATCAATTATTCAAGACACTATCAAGGAGTCGTATTCTGTCTATACAACAAGAACATTGTAACCAAAAACCTGCAGTTTCAGGTAAGCATTTCTTGCATTAACTTCTACTTGAGCTAGAGCACTTTTTCAACACAGCAGCCCACATCTAAACTTGATGCAAAATTCCAGTGTTTCATCTGTAACAGTGTTCCAAAAAGTTATTTGTGTCACAGCCAAAAAAATCACACAGTTACAGCTTGAGTTCATCCAGCTTCATGTTCCACCCCTCGGGTCTTGATCTACTGCAGCAGACAAAACATTCAGCAACCACCAAAGGATGTCAGCTGAAGCCAGACCACACCACTGAAATACCTCAGGAAAGCACAAGGAAAAACAGTGGTTTTAAATAACCCTGAAAGTTTCTTAGAGCTAGTGACTCCTTGTTTAATCTGGTCATAGGGGCCTAGGAAACTCTAGATGGGGGATTTCTTGGAAGACTGCATAGACATTTAATTTCAGCTTCTGAAGGCACACTCATCTTGAATCCTTGCAAAGACTACTTATAAAATATAGATGAGAGAAGAAAGGCCCAGAAGCTGAAGTAATAGAATAAATTTGCAGCAAAATACATACTGTCCATTCCCCAAACATTCAAGAAGTGGTTAAATAAATTAGAAATATTAAAAGAATAAATGCCAAGTTGGTCCAAGTAATAGAACTCTAAAAGTCAATTCCAAACAGAAAAAAAAGAAGCAGAAAAAGGAGAATGATAAAGAGAAGTTTAGATTTCAAGTACCTGAGAAATTATACGTTCCCCATCTTGATACACCTTCTCTCCTATAACATCCACTATCTTCATTCGCTCTGATGCCTGGAACGAGGAGGAAAATTAAAAATAATAATCAATTACAGTTCATCTCTATGAACTCTCCTGAATCTTACGACTCCTCCTGAAATGAACAGGCATTCACTAGACACACAAACACACAATTTATAAATACACCCCCAAAATGACATTATCGTAGTAGTGCAACACAGGTCTCAAGACTACCATACTCAACAGGGAAATAAAATGGTCTAGTGTCCCATCCCTGTGCTTGTCTTAGCCCCAAGTTAAAAAATATCTGATTTGGCTAGTTTAAAGCAAAGGAGAGGGGGAAAAAAATCATTTTCTTTAAGATTCAGTTGAAATTTGAAGAAAACACTTGGAAAAAAATGTTACAAACTTCCTAAAAACAAACTTAAATGAGAAATACCAGCAAAAAATATTTTAAAATATTTTAACCACTATATACTTGAACATGTGTAGGAGGAATTGTGTCCAAGAACTCATTCCTAGAGTGAACAGGAAGGTAACATGGCAAGGACAAGGGCTGTGAACTGTGAGCAGGCCCTGCAGTGGGATGCCCAGCAGCAAGTGCAGGAGGCACCACCTGGCATGCCAGGAAACATGCCTGAGTCTTCACAAACAGGAAGTGAGAAATAAGAGTTATCTCCAGTGTTTCCCACCACACATTTAGAACCCCACAAAACAATTTCATTGCTTCAGAGCAGTGCAAAAAATCATACCAAGAAAGGAAGAAAATCCTAACAGTTAAAATTCAGCAGATGATTCAGTTGTAATCAATCCATTCATTCCCCCAATGCACCTTCATCTTGCCTATGTTTGAGAAATCAAATTCTGGTCCATGCATGATTCAACTGCAATGTGTCATGCAAAAAGCCATCCAGTGCTAATGAGTTATTTTTCTGTATCTTTAAATATTTGAGTCATTTCTGTGCTCAAAAAAAGTCTCATTGATGGAACCAGTTTAAGCCAGGCACTGAGAGAGAAGGCATTGTGTAATTTACCCCTTCCACAGCTACAACATATGTCCAAAATAATACATAGTAGAGGCTGTTGTTCACACCTAATGACACTCTGCAGTTTTGTAATCTTCTCCCAGAGGGATTAAGAGCTCAAATACTAAAGATTAATGCTGGAAAGATTTTTTATGGTAAGAAAACAAAGAAAAGTTAAATTATGGTTTAAGGCAAAGCAGGCTTTGGACTAATGCCAAAGCAGGTTGGTCAGTTCCAAAAGCCCTCTGACAATACAGGGTGAATCAATGGAAGTGACAATTTACACACTGTTCCTAAAGTCAGGCACCACACACCCCAACAGGACAGTGTCATTGTGTTCCCAGGTAGCAGTGCTTCCCTTTAGCAGTTTAACTCCTGAATATCAGTTAAGCTTAAAGCAAGACGACCACAGCCTACACCTTTGTCTCAAATTTAAAACCATTTCCAGCTGATAAAGACCAAATATCCCAGTGACTGTATCCTTACTTCAATATCACACCCTCACAGGGAACCACAGCCCTGAGTTCCAAACTGCACTTTGATACCTGTTCCCTGATACACATATAGGTGGTTTTTGTTTTGGGGGGGGGGGGTTTGTGTAAAGAACTTTAAAAAAGTCAGACTGAGATAAAAATCAGCAAATCACTACTGTGAATAAAGGATCTGGGGAACAAAAACCCAAAACAATTTCAGCAATGAAAATTGTGTAGTATATGTGATACCAAAGCAGCATTTAATATTTTGTTCTAAGCAAAAACGACATATTTCTGATACAGAAGGAACACTGACTAGAGCAACTACTAATGCAAGAATTTGATGTAGACGTCTCTGAGAGGCTTTACCTCCAAGGATTTAAGAAGGGGCACAGACTCAATAAATAATTCATACGTCTTCCTCTTCTTTGCATTGTTTTTCAGTATAATTCTCCTGAATGTCACTCGATCCTGCAAGAAACAGCACAGAGAAATACATTATTCCTCTTCACCGAAATGGTCCCTGTTTAAAGAACTGACAAACGTGAACGAGTATTTACAGCAAACACCAGGGCTGAGAAAGCAGCTGCTAAAGTGATATCATATCCACCACAACAGTGACTGCAACAGCTCCTGTTAGAGTACTTCTGGCAATAACAAACTGAAAAACAGAGAGCTGTAAGACCTGATCCTTCTAAGACAACCATTTAGGGATTCAATTTTTATTCTATCTCATACTGTTTTTCCAGGCTGAGTTTTGGGGTTTTGTTTGCCTGTGTGTTAATTTATCTTTCATGCTTCTGCATTAAATGAAGGAGTTTCACTCTTACTGCTGAAGCCAGTGAAAACTAGCATTTCCAGCACGTGTTAAGGCAACTGCAGAACTAAGCCTGAATTGGATTCTTCTCTACTTGAGTCACATATTTCAAAAGTCGGAGATTTATACTGGTCTCAAACAGGTCAGGAACAGAATACCGAACAGCAGCAGGCTTGTTCACTCCACCTTCTCAGATCCAAGAGCCGGCTTCTGGAAGGACCACTTCCTAACTGCCAGCTGTCTGCGCGTTCCGGAAGGAAGAACTGCTCGGTGCGTTCGTGAAGCCCAAATGCGGGGCAGAACCCCCCTCCCAGCCCCGCCGCGCCCGCGCTGCTCCCCGCGGCCACAGGGCGGCGCTGCGGGCCCGGCACCGGGGCCTGGCCGGGCCGAAGGCTCAGGAGCGCCGCGGCCCAGCGGGAACCGCGCGCTCCGGTCCCGCCCGGCCAGCGCCGCGATCGGCCCCCGCAAACACCGGCCGGAACGGCCTCGGGAGAGCTGCAGTTGAGCCGCACGGACAGCCTGAAGGGAAGGGCACCTGCCCACCAGGTGTTTCTCTTAGCGTCTGCCCCGTTAGGATCCGCGCAGAATCGCGAGGAAAGCCAGAGCTGCAGTTTGCCTTGCACAGGTGAGGCCGTAAGTGTAAAAATCAGAAAGTCAGAGAAATGGAGCAGAAATCTGGTTAGGAAAATGGTACCAAAAAAAAAAAAAAAGCTACAATAAGCACAAACCTCTTAAGAGCCATTCCCCCCATTCCCAAAACCATCAACTGGTACTTAAACAGCAGCATTTTGAGGTGAAGAGATATTTTCAAGTAAGTGGACATTTTTAAGGGATGCAGGCTGCAAATACTTGTAACAAGGACTAACAGAGGTGATACCAGTGAAACATTAAAGTTGAAGGATGAGGAAGATGAAAGGCAGGGTGGTATTACTGTTATCCAAAGGAGAACAAGAGATGATATAAAGCATAAGGGATTATTTTTCTGTTTTTAAAGGAATTCTTCAGTGGTAAAAGTCTCTTCAAATGTTCATGTTTGGAAAAGCAGAAAGATGCAGAAATGGTGGGGGGATTGTAAAAGCATAAAAAATCAGAATTCACCTGCTAGAGAGTATCAGAGGGAGGAGAAGCAGCAGTATTTGAATAAAAAAAAGCCAAGCCGTGAAGGCAGCAAGTGTGATAGTGAAGTTTCCCCCAGACACATCCAGCAGCAAAGGCTGAGGACATTTCCCTCCTCCAGAAGGGACCCACTGTGATAACTGCTTTGTGCCTGAGCCTTCCAGATTTCTGTTGGCCTAAGCCTGCAATGCAGCAGGAGTAATCCACACTTCCCAAATGGCACACAACCAAAGAGTTACAGCAATGACTTCTGCAGACTAATAAAAACATGTTTAAATTACATCAGGGACAAAATAGTACAATAAAACATGGCAACAAACAGAATAACTGAAAGAAATAACTAAAGTTCGAGAGGAAAATGCAGCTTTAGTTAATAAAATGTTCACAGGACAGATAACACTAGCAAGAGGTCCCTGTTCATCTACACCTTGCTAATTAATTGAACATAATCACAGAAAAACGAAATCCAAAATTAACCGAATTTGTGTCGTTCTTTTCAAAGGCAAATTGGAACAAAGAATCATCTTCTCAGTTTCTTCCTTTTATGAATGAGCTCAGTTTGCAGCTAGCTGCTTTGTTCTGTCTTCTTCCAGAAATGAGATTCTGACATTATTCCCTGGTCGATTTACCAAACTCACTTCTTTCACCTCACAAATAAAAGAGAAGTCACATCTCCCAGCAGGCGCTGAGACTGCATAAACAGGCATGTGTAGCAGCTTATCAGTCCTACAATCAAGGTCACAACACACGGCCAACCCCCATCGATAGTTGCCGAGGAGCCCGGGGCACACAGACGGCACACAACACTTGTGGCTTCAAAGGCTCCGTTGATCACACAATCCACTTAATATGCCAACCCTCACAGATGAATAAGAGAGCACTAGGAAAATAACCCCATCCAAATAGTGCAGAGAAAAGAGCTAAAAAAGGAAACTAATGGCTACAGCTTCATATTCAGCATTGCTGGGCTAGAGACAAAGCAACACCATCATTTAGCTTGGTATCTCATAGGTCATGCTGACCCGAGAGCCTCTTCCAAGGTAACAGAAAGGGACCAGAAACATCATGACAGTTTAATGTGAAGGAAAACAAAGCTTTGGGCAGTTTTCTGACCTCTTCAAATTACTAACATCCTCAAGAAGATATGTAACACCTTCCCATTTCATTAAGAGACAAAATGGTAGGAAGGTCAGTTGAAAATAAAGAACATCATTTAGATGTTTTTTCCCCCTCCCAAAAAAAAGTGCATTAATGCCTCCACTGTTCTCTGCAGGGTGAAAACAAAACCAGGAGGCTTTTTCCCCCCTAACAAAAGCCACAATTACAGCAAAAGCAAAACTATAAAGGGACAGATAGAACTAGTGATACAGTTTTTACAGACAAGTTGTTCCAGAAAGTCAGCCAAAAAGATTTGCACAATGGATCTATAATGCCAGGAGATAAGATAGCAGATCCTGATAAAATACCTATGAGCAGAGGAGCCATACCAAGAGAAGCTCTGGACACAGTGAGTTACTGCTTAAAATATTATGCATATAAGAGCAACTTCCTTTCCTTACCAGTCCCCAAAGGGCTCCTTCTGTTGTGGCAATAATGGTGGCAGCTCTAGGAGTGTTGTACATCAATGCCAGTTCCCCAAAACTGCCGTGATTATCGTAGCGGCCCACACAGCGAGACTGGTTGTCTTTTGCTACAACAATATCATACACTCCTCTGGAAAACAACGGAATAAACACTTTTTATTAGACAACATTCCAGTACAAATCTTGAAAACAGCTTTTTGCTGTTATACAAATAGTCCTTTTGTTGCTGTGTGAGATGGAACTTTTGGAGCTTTCCAACTGCCTGATTCTCGACTGCTTCTATCTACACTATTTTCACCATAATTGTCTCTTGATAAAGCATTTCACTCCAGATAGATATGGGCAGGATCTACTTCGTTTCCTCTGCGCAATATTTTGACGTTGCTGTTCTGGCCAGGGTGAGAAGTAGTTTCATTATCTTTAACAGTGACATTTCACAGCATGTGTGTTACCCAGTGAGGCCTCTTCAGAGGGACTCAGATCCATCTCTTCCCATTTTCTCAGTGACAGCATTGCTGCAGGACCTTTAGGACACACTCAATCCAGCTGCTCACTTGCTACTATGGGTTTGTCTCAACTCCAGTTTCAGGGTATGTGTATATCATAACCCCAAGATGCTCTAAACTCGCTGATATCCAGCCAAGATCTCTGAACAGATCAAGAGGAAATGTCCAGCCACCAGAAATCTCCTTGCACTTTGTTCATACCCAGCTGTAACCTGCTAAAATTTGAAAGGCCTCCCTTGCCCTGTTCTCCATGAGGCACACTTCCTACCTTATAATGAAGTTAAGAGAACAGTATTACAGAATTTACAAAGAATCAAAAGATTACTCTGATGAAGTGCAGGTACAAGTACAGCGAGTCAGATGTCAAGACAAAAATCTGCATCAAACTGCACTACAGGAACTGCCTATGAAAAAAAAAAAAAGCTGTGCACAGAAAGGTAGCCCTTTGAAAGTCAAATAAGTGTCTGTAACACCTTCAGGACTGTCGTGCTTGTGGCTTTAAAGAATAATTTATAAATACAGTTGGAGTAGGCTTGATTAATTCTTAGCTATGGCAACAATGATTGTTCAAGGACTACCCACTGGCTAAGACACTTCACAAAATGTATCATGCCCAGGAGAAAAGCAGGTAGGGAACACCTTCCTGGCTTTAAGCAACTGAATACACATAAAATTTTCCCGACGAGTTTAGATCTTTGTCAGAAGAAATGGAGTTATATCCCACAACATCACCAGGCACATAAGAAAAAAAAAGAAAACAAACTACCAGAAATGGTACTAGGTGAGGAAGGTAAGGAAGGAAGGTACATGAGACTGTAACAAACCTACCAGACATCTCTTATACTCTACTGCTTACTCGCACCTAGGAGAGTAAGAAACCAGCAGCACACTAAAAGTAAACTAGAAAAGGATTAATGTTGTTGGAAAGTGCCACTAATTCTTGTAATGTCTGATATCTATATAATGATTCTCTGAGAGGCACCAGAGGCAACAATCCTCAGAGTTGTTTTTTTGATCTGGAAGAGCCAGATGTGAGCACCTTAAGCAAAAGCAACAACAACTTCTCCCCATCCTTCAGCCTTAAAGTCACTTACTAGTGCTATTTATTTCCAAATAACTATAGCCATGTAACCTTCAGTCAAGCATTCAGCTGTCTTTGGCCCAAGGACTAAACTGGTGAGGCAACACTGGCTGACCTTGCTCAGCTTTATTGAGAAAACTGTTGCTGAGCTGTGAGAGTCCATGAGCTAAAGCCCTGCAAGATAAGAAGAATAAAAACAGACCAAAGTGTAATTGTTGAGATGGTAATCATTACGAGCCCAAGGACTCAAGTGAAAAGTACTGACATGAAAAAATATAAAACCCTCAGGCAAAAAAAAAAGACAAAAAAGCAGCTCAGCAAGATTGTGGATCAGTCTGTTCCAAGAGGCAGCAGAGGCCAATCCTGCCCCTCCAGAGTGATGACTGGTCAATCAGCACAGATCCAGCAGGTGCCTCCTCACCAGCGATGAGCATTCCCTGTTCAGCCATGCAACACATCCCTCTGAGCTCTCCCCTCCATGCACAGGGCACTAAACACCTGCTGCATCCTCAGGCTGCACCTGCCCTGCCTGCTGCCCCTCTGTGCATGGTGAAAGACACTCTGACAAGAGCCATCTGGTGAAGAAGTACTGAAAGCAGAAGGAAAAAAAGACCTGTGCCAGAACACAAAGTCACTGTTCATTTAGACAGAAAGAAACTAATCCTCAGGAATATTTAGGCATTAATTACTTAGGAGTAACAAGACATGCCTACTCATGAAAGAGCCAGAGTCCTCTGAACTTGCACTTGCAAACAAGTGGAAATATTGTGGTTTTCCATAAGGTCCAGTATTCTGCTATTCTTTTACATGAAAAAGTAAGTGAGTGGGAGGTGGAAGAAGACTGGAAAGGGAGAAAGGACTGAAAATTCCTAACTGCAGAAGTTATTCCTAATAACCAAAGAGCCAACAGAGTTGCAGCCGAGTTAGTTCACAGCAAAGGCTGCTATGGTGTCACTAGACAACACCAAGTTTAATTTCCTTCACTGTACAACATTTCTGCCACATACTTTTAACTTGGGAATAGAACAAAACAAAAACCTAAAAGCCTGAAAACCAACACAACTATCTCTTGACAGAAAAAGCCTGTTGTGGAATAACATTACATCGGTAGAAGAGACCATAAAAGCATTTACTTGATTATCTAAGATAAACTTCCATTTCACTTCTTCATTTTAAGTTAAAACTCATAGCAGAGAGCTTTTAATAACCACCAGGATAAGAGCCTTGCACAGACACAAATCAAGATAAGCTGATGGTATCTAACATTTCTGAGAGGCTCCCAAACCGAGTGTAAGTTTCCTCAAAATAAGGAACCACTACTCTGCACGGATCTCATTCTTGCAGAGCTGGTGGCTCTGGCTCCCACGACTTCTGATCTGCAATATTTTACTCTTTATCTGTAACAGCCTGATCTCTCTGGTGAATGTGGCAAGAGAAGGAACTTGGCCTGCCTAGCCAAAGACATGGGATTGGATTGAGGGAGAGCAGTTGAGGAAGATAACAGAGTATAGAAATGGGGCACTGGTTTAGGTTAATGGGTTGGTATGGCAGAGGACAGGGAAACAGGCATATGGTGGGAATATATTTGCTGCAGCCTTATGTTCCGTAATTACACTAATCAGTAGAGGGAATGTCCTTAAAATGAACAAGAACCATTTCAAATGAACAATTTCTAACTTAGAAATTCTTTTGCAAATTCCTTAAACACAGCATAAGTAACAATTCAAAAGGCAACAACCTGTCTTGAAGAACTGCTTTGAAAGCATTTCATACAATATTAACGGTGCCATTATTTCAGTGATAAGCAAGATAACAGTGCACCAAAAAAGCAGTTGGCTAACATCATCTTCCAACAGACATTTATAAATCACTCAGTAATATAATAATTCTGTTTAATATTACAGTTTCGCAGAAGGAAATAAATCCATGTTCTTAAATTACTCTTTAGATATGGTTATTCAAAGTAACATTAGTCCGATTTTTTTCAAAAGATACTCAAAATGTCCATGCACACATGTATCTATTATATGCCTGCTGTATATTTAAGTGATCCCCAAAATTAAGTGAATTTGCTTGATGCAAGAAATTCCAAAATGGCACCTTAAGCTCTGCAAATACAAATCACGATCAACAGAGGCAGAGCAACTCCAACTCTCTCTGAAGCCAGTCATCAAAACTAATTGGATAAAGTCCACTTTGTTCCATGGTAGCCATTTTTATTTCCTATATTCTCCTTGAAAATAATCTCCTATCCCCTCCCCTTACCACAGTGCCAGTTTTGCTGCTTTTCCTCCTCCTTCCTTCAGAAAAAAATATAACCTGGTCTAGGGACAACATGTAATATGGCTGGTTTTAAGCTGTGCTCATGCTGATGGGCACAAAAACTGAACTGAACATATAATTCTCCTTCAGAAACTGTCCTGAACACATAATTTTCCTTCAGAAACTGTCCTGTTGTAAACATTCCCTGCCATTTCTAAGAAGCTGAAAGGAAACATCCTCTGCATTTCACAGGCACAGCTGCTTACCGCTCAACGACATAGAAGTTATCTCCATCATCACCTTGGTCAATCACATGTTCCTGAGGTTTCACCTTCCTCTCAAACATGGCATCAAGGACCTGAGACAGCTGCTCCTAGAAAACAAACAGGAGGGGAAGGGGAAAAACCAACTATCAGAAAACACACCTTAGCATTACTGCTGGACAAGGGTGAGTTCATTTCATTTGGTCTGGATAGTGAACCGGAACATGCACCATGCTTTTGGACATTTTACTGTACAAAAATACAAGTAATACTGATATTACATGTTGGTTTCCACCAGCACCTCACTCCTTTCCAGCTTATTAATGTAAGTTCAACAATGCAGACAACCAGACTTCTAGCATAGAAGAGCCATTATCTCAAATTTATGTCCAAATGGCTCAATTTTCACATACCATTTCAGTGCCAAAGCACACACATACGTTTGGTATAATCTGACACAGCTTCACTGCAATGGACACACACCAATTCATATCAACAGTACATGTATTCCGTTGTATGTATGTCTAGAAACTCCACCGTGCTCTATCAGTAAATTATCTGTACTGTCATAATCCAAGAGCCCCAGTCATGAACAGGACCATACCGAAAAAGACTCTCCATAGACTGATTTCCCTAGATAGTCTGTGTCTTAGAGAAGCTGCAATTCCAGCCCCAGATGAGACAGGACAGGTACAGATGTGGAGCCCACACAGAAAATGGGATAATGCTGGTCTGCACAGCAGGCTCCAGCTGGATTTCCCTGATGAGCCACGACTAAACTTCCTTTTTTTACAGGCAGCACAGCCAGGGAAACTGTGAAAGCCAAGAAAGATGACACCATATAAATGCCTCGCCTTGACGCTGACCTGCTTTACCATCTTTGCTATTCCCAAGCCCATTAACAATATACTTTCGCTGCATTTTCAATGACCAGATGTTCAAAGTTGAAGATGTAGATCACAGCTGAGTTTCTAAAAATACACTGCACAAACACGCAAGGCAGTCTTCATGCTGCTGATACACTTCAAATATTTACTGCGCTCCTGAAGCGGGGAGTTATCATTGCAGTATCTCTAGACACCATTACACTGAAAATATTCCTCATCTTTTACACAGAATCCTACTTTCTTGTCTTTAAAAACTGCGTCTGGACTTTTAGATAATATTAACTGTATATAACAAAAAATTAACTCCATTTAAGATTTCCTTAAAATGCTATTACCTGATCTAGGTTTTTGAAGAGCAGGATATCTTTACATGCTTCCTGCAGCCTGCATCGTTGTTCATCAGTTTTTGGATGAACTACCTTTAAAACAAAGTAGAACAGAACAGTCATGACAATGAAGAAATATGATTACAGACTAAACCTTCACTTCACCATAAAAAAGCAGAACACAATTTAAGTGTCAAAAGTATACAGACCTTTTTTGCTGTTTGCATAAGCAGTATTTATATATAAACATACAATGCAAGACAGAATGAAAGACACATAAGAAAAATATTATGCTGACAATTAACATATGAAAAGTAACAGTCAAGAAAGATAAGAAAGAAGAGGATGCTTTTTCCATTCCATTCCCTTCCATTCTAACACAGCCACAGCCAAAGCTTGATCATATGAAACAGAGGAAGAAGTGAACAGTTTTCTTCCTGAACTCTGGCTATATTAGTCCCAGTATACTTACTGCTGCCACACAGGGAGTTCATACCATATACGACACATTTGAGTCTCACCCCATCCAATAGGAAGTTATTGACGAAGTGTGGTTTTTTCTAACAAAATTACTTAAATAAAAGCTTTGTTGTTTGAGATATTTTGTTACTTCCTTCCATTTATAAACATCAGGTTAAAGGAATCAATACTCACTGTACCATAAAAATGTTTATATATGTACTTGTTAGGGTCTAATTATGAAAATATATTTAAAAATTAATTACCTGACATGCACCACATTAACATTTCTCATTTCTGGAATAACAAGTATTCCAAAAACCAGTTACATCAGTAGGCATTTCTAAAAAGTTATTTTCCAAAGTTAAGCAGGTCTTAGATCCTTGTTTTAAAAGAAAATGGAATACTGAATCATCAGTCAAGAAAATTAAGACTTTTGATGGAATAAATGTGTCCAAGTTTGCAACCATTTAGATAACCAGACACAGTCTTTTTTTCTTTTCACAGCATATAAAAATTATTTATTAAGTATATTTATGAAGTATCTCTTCTTTTTTAAGAGAAATTAAATTAGGCTTAGATTTCTATTGCAGAAGTGTAAGCATCCTTGCAATGGAATCTGGAAAGGAACACCAGAAGTCCAGTGAGAAAACATTGATTCTCACCAACCATGCTACAAGATTTGCTCACACAAACCCATCTCTAAAGAAATACAATTGCAGAATCTGGATTTGCAATTCCTAGAAATTTCCAGCTTTCAAGAACAAGAGAAAAAAACAGGTGGCCACAGACTTAAAATATTTCAACCAAGCAGTTTTCCTACCCAGGCAGAACTGCTCTGGCAAGAAAGACAGTAAAAAGCATGTGAGGAATTTTAAGCACCCGTGAAGAAACAGCTGTGGTAAAGCTTAACTAATTCTTCTCAACAGCATCGATGATCTAGGAATTGCCTCAACAAGCCTTTAAGACAATTACGAAAGGAAAACAGCCAGAATTTTAAAGATGCTAGCCTTAAGCACAGCTCTGGAATCCTTTGAGGTAAAATTGTATTAAAGCTGTAGTGACTAAAAAAGTCCATGAGACAAAGTGGCTCTAAATTTCCAAGCAATGTCACTTTACCAGTGTCACCACACCATGCTCAGCACGAAAAGCACAAGTGGTAAGAAAAGGCAATGTGCATCTGCCTGTCAATCTGTAGAGAGAACCACGCATGGAGTAATTCCCTCACTCTTACCCTTTGTTCTGTATCTTCTTCCTCTTCATCTGGATTGAAAGCTTCAGCACAAACTTGGAAGAAAAAGAGAGAGGAAATAAGTAAAAAGAAGTAATTACATGAGAACAGCAAACAAATCAGTTTAAATACATTTCTTCTATTTTCCTACGGGAAAAACAAAATCACTTTTGATTTTGTCATAATAGTGTCAGAGGGTCAAATCCTGTCTGTTCTCTGAGCAGGCACAGCATGGTTGTTCCCAGACTCTCATGTAAAAAGTCTGTGACTTAGTGAATAATCTTGCCAAGCAAGTACTCTGAAGCATGAACACAAATTTCCTTTCAGCTGGTATCAAAGCATAACAATCTCCATTCAGATTCATTTACAAGCATCTTCTCTAAAATGCAGGGGAAAAATACTGCTGCTACACTGCTTTGTTCTTTGCAGAGCGCTGTACAGAGCAAAACACTGAAAAAAAAGGAGTACAAGGAAGGATGAGGCACATGCTCCACCTCAACTCTGATTTGCAAATGAGTATATTTCAGGAGCTTTTTTGATACAGAGAAATCATGTTTTCACAGAAATCAACCTGGGAAACTAACAATCCGCTTCACCATAGTATAGTCTATGAAAAAATAGTATTTAGTCCCATCCACATGTTCCACTATCTTACTATATTTTAACCAAATGAATGTAAATTGGTGATATAAAACCAACTCTAAAATTTACACAGAGTGATTTTTTTAAAAAGGATGAGAACAGTTGTAGAAAACCACACATTATAGTGCATTGAGACAAGGCTCTGCCAAACATGTCATTATACCTCCAGGAGCAACTGGAAGAGAGGCAATAATGCAGAGCTGCTGAAATTTCAAACTGGTTTTGTTCAGTTTTAATTCTTCAGAAAAGGCCTATCTTCAGTTATCTTAACATTTACACTACTACAGTTTTACAATACTAAATACAGACACTTCGGCTACCAAAACCTCACAGTTCTAGCTCAGATTTTCTTACTAAATTCATGGGTATTTACAGTCTTCGCATGTTGAAGTGATCTGCACATTCTAACCACCTGTACAGACAGTCAAGGAAAGTGAGAGTCAGTCCTGTTTTTCTAGCTGTGCTCTTACTTTAATAAGGGTGGTCTCACTTCTGAGGTTATACATTACTTACAAAATTTTACAAAGAAACACAGACAAGCATTTTCCTTTGTACTTTATCCAGCATCCTGACAATACTGAAGACTTGGCAGAATGCCCAGAAGTTCATTGCAATGACATCTAACCGCTGAATGGACTGTGAAAGTATAAATAAAAATAAGCAGAAAAAAAAATCCAGAAAGTCTAGAATTCAGCAACTTGTAAACAATTCGAAAAAGCAGACATACCTATTGACCCTGTTATTGTGCACTCAACAGGACTATAAAAACACAAAACTCTAGCATAATTTACTAGGAAAGATTTGCTTGGTTTTGTGTCTTGGTTTCTTATTTGGTATTTTTTTTCTCCCTACCTAAAAGATACAAGTCTTTCCTAGGAAATTGGATTTTAATTCCTTTTTTTTTTTTTCCTGGAGAGAGTGAGGAGACTCAAATACAACAACAAGCATTCCACTTATCAAACCACAATGTAAAAACATAATCATACAATCATTAGGCATCAGGCATTTATAGAGTAAGTATTGCTCATGCAATAAACCCATTTAACAATACAGAAACAGTGTACTGGCAGTGCACCTACCACACACACGCTTTTAGTTTAACAGAGCCACCCACACTTAGGGCAGATACTCCACAAAGGATAAACAGCATTCTTCCCCAGTCGAAAAAAAGTATAGTCCACACCAGAGTCCAAAGATGAATGGTTTATGGGAAGGTGGATGCCTACAAAGCTGCAGAACATGGACTGATAGGCTGAACTACTTAATATGCAATACAAAGGCACTAACAAAGAGAACATTATTAGCATTTTGGTGTGAAAGCTTTCCTTCTCCTTCCATTTTACAGTAAAGATCAAAGTCTCTTGTGAAAGCTTTGGATTTTCTAATAAGGAACAGTTACTAAGAAGTAAGGATCTGTGGTTTAAACAGTATGGTAAAACTGGAGATAATAAACTCTCTTGATTTTGTACAACCAGTGTATCTTATGAGTAACTGGAGTCCAATTCTCTATTAAGCACAATATTATATACTATAAATGCACTTCTATACATTTCTGAAAGTACCTGGTGTATAAGCACATTCAAGACACGTATCTATGAATTCAGAGATCACTGTACCACTAGATCATTCTATCACTCAAATTTTAATATTAAGCTACAAATTCGATTTTGTTCCCATCTCAGCTGCACGGAAGCTATTGCTAAAAATGCTCTGTAATTCAGGAAATTCTTTTCAAGATTTCCTGGGGAAAACAAGTTTTATTAGCACAGCTAAAACGAGAGCATTAGAGCAAAACCTTATCTTAAAACACACATCAATCAAAGAAACACAATCATCTGTAACTGCAGTATGAAATGGCTTTGGTTAAGGTTTGTATATGTGGGTTTCCTCTATTTCATCTTACCCACTAAGGGTGAAAACAGCTCCCAAAGCCCACCAAGGATACAGACTAAGACTTAGTGCCTTTCCCTTACATAAGGAAATCACTCCTGCAATGCCCATGAATTGGCACCACAGAAATAAAACAAAAACATGGCAAAATACCACTTCTTCCCATGCTGTCACATAGAATGCCTTCCCATTATACTTTTCATTCTTCAACCTCCTGCTGGGATTTCTTTTTCCATGGAGAAGAGTAGGCCAGATGTTTTGACTTCAATTTTGGACAGCTCAGATTGACAAGACTCTATTTACTTGCCAGCAGAGTTGTCACACTTAATGTAACATATCTGTTGTGGTATGGTTAAAAAAGGGGAGAGACACCAGAAATAATTATTTCTGATCTCAAACTTAATTAATATTGTGATATGCTGGAAAGCCAACAGAAAGCTTTTCAGCCTTCTCATAACAACCAGCAGCATTTTCCAAATACTTTAAAACACGACTAACACAAAGAAAAAGCAACATTACATCAAACCCATCCCATGTTTTATGTTGCAATAGGTCCAATTTTTCTTTCCACTATTTTTAATTGGTAAATCACTTGGGGAAGTCTGTGCTGTTGAACATATGACCTGTGTGTCAGTCTTACCCTCAAAATGTTTCATGTTATCTGTGCTGCTTTGCTATTCTTCTAGCTGTAAAGGACCCCCCGTAACTACCCTAAACTCTGCCAATCCCTGTCAGAAATCTAGGGAATTTCAGGACTCCT
The DNA here is from genome assembly GCA_013398015.1 of Oreocharis arfaki. Lineage (NCBI taxonomy): Eukaryota > Metazoa > Chordata > Aves > Passeriformes > Paramythiidae > Oreocharis > Oreocharis arfaki. Next base: position 291,046 of record VZRR01002582.1, read on the forward strand.
GAAGGTTATTCACTTGTGCATTACAGTACAGCCAGACCTAATGAAAAAACATTTGATCTTTCATCTTGACAAAGTGAAAACGTCCTTGACCCATTATCTGATACGTGACTGAATTCACATATTAACTATTCAAGTATCCCAACAAAACAGACACTCTGAGGCAAGCTTGTTCTCGCAAGATTCTCCTGAAAAGTGTTGTTTTTCAGACTCATTAAAATGGCAGTTGGAAGAGATCTCTCTCTGAAGGTCATCCAGTCCAACCTACCCCTCCAAGGGCAGCTATGTGGAATGATAGTTTGGGGCTGACCTAGAAACCTCCCTGGGCAAAGACTGCACATCTCTCTACTAACCTGCTCCACCAGCCTCCTGGGGAAGAAGTTTTCTTAAAGCTCACCAGTTATCGTCATACAATTTGAAGTGACTTCTGAAATCACACCTTGCCTAGGTGAGATTTTCAGCACAACTCTGCCCTTGAGCAAGTGCTGAGCAAGAATTTATCAGTGGAAGTTACACACCAGCATGACATATCTACAGCTCTATCAGCTCACACCATGCAGACCAAGCTTCCTTCCAAATCCACCCATACATAGTTCAAATAGCTTTGGAACATAAAAAACAGTTTTCAATTTTATGAAGCTTTGAGATAAAAAGAAATTCAGGCTTTTATCCTACCATCTACATTTCGTCTCTCTTAGCTTCTGCAGCTTCTACAGTGAGTTTAGCTTTCTCTCATGCTGCACCTTCTTTGGCTTTCAAGAACATCTGTTAACACTTCTGAAGGCTCAAAAATGATACAGCTCCATCACTGCTTTGTTATGCAGGTGACAGCATCTGAAAGCAACCAAGATCTCTGTAACTGCGGCAATGACATCAGCAGTGGATGGGTGAGGGGGAAGCAAGGGGTGGGGAGAGAATGAGAAGTAGCAAGACAAGTTTGCCAGTACAAACACTACCTTTGTTTATGCAAGTTTTAATCGCTCTCAAGATAATATTGTTCTGCAAAATATGTGTTTTGTCAAGATCAAAGTCCTTGCACTCTATGCAAATCTGTATGCAAATAACAGTTGAGCATTTAGCTCTGGCAAGTAAATACAGCCTCCAAGAGAAATGCACACCATCCCTGTCTCGGAGAAATGACTGGTTTTTTCGAAATAACAGCCAAGAGGCTGAGGCCTGAAGACCTTCAGACACACACAAAAGAAGGAAGTTAAAGTTCTATGTTTTATGTAAGGTGAATGCATTATTAATATTTCTGTTGCTACTGAAACAAGTAGCAAATAGATGCCCTGTCATACTCTCTTTTCAATTTTGGATGCCACCTTCTGTAGTGCAGAGTGAAATCCTATCCACTCTTCCTTACTTATGAGGATGCATCACCTCCAATTGATCCTATCAGACCCATTAATAAAAATCCACCGGAGCAGTACATGCAGAACCACTTTTCCAGTTATTTATTCAGATGAGTAATTTTAAACTATGTTTAAGGCAGTGTTCTTCGCATCTGAGTTTGTCAAAGCTTCGAACATTTTGTAAGTCTGTCTCTCAAGGGACAGATGCCCAGCCTCTTCTGGGAGCACTATGCCAGCTGGAGAGGTGACCACTTCCAGTGCCTTGTCATTCCCTCTGACAGCTGAGTTGCACTTCAAAATGATGCAGTCAGATGAATTAGGAAGCTTAAGCAGCACTTATACATAGGTCTTTGCTGGCACAGCTAAATGTGATTTTCCACACTCGGGGAAAAAACAACTTCAAGTTTCCTCTCACTTCTGTTGCTGGTTAGCTCAGATCTTTTTGGTTTAGGAACTGCACTTTGTTTCTCAAGTGAAAGATCTCACCATGTCAAAGTAGACGACAGATTCATACCTCGATCCAGCAAGTGGGAAACAGAACCTGCACCCATTTGCACCACCTGAATCATTTTCACATTTTTGACAGTTGGAAAGAAAAGCAACACTGAAACCCAAAGAACAGTGAACATGTGCAGGAAAATCAGCTGTTTCAGCCTTCAATTCACTAACGAGAACTGACTGAAATCAAGGGTAAATTTTTTGCTAAAACCAACATTGTTGCATCAGCCCAAAACTCAAATCTTGGGTCTTAAAAGACTGGTCTTTCACGTTAGGTGCCACATGGCAATCTCCAGATGCAGTACCACCATGTCCTGACTTCATTCTTAATTCTCATAGAAGCATAACTGAGACATGATTTACAATGACCAGGACTTGAACAAACAACACCCTCTCAAATCTCTGTCAAATACCAAAGAAAAATATTCAAATATGCAACTACTTGCATGGCCATATATGTCAAATCAAGTGTAAGATTTTTTTCAGTAGAGAAATATTTAGAAATAATTCATTTCAGGAGGAAAGGAAAAGAATGGATTTTTGGCTCTTGAAACAGGTTCAAATGTCATTTAAAGTTAAAAGGAAACTAAATCAAGTCAGTTCTTCACAGGCAGAGTTCTTCTGTGTTACAGATTAACCACAAAGGCACTCAGACTCAGAATGGCTGTGCCAAACCATCTCTGTCCAGTCAGGATTACAGGTTCAGGCACACTGCACACTTGGTCCCAAGGCCTGCTCAGGTCGAAAAGCTGCACAGATCAGGCAGCTTCTTTTGTCAGGCAAAGAAGCTTGTGACCACTGATGGAGCCTGTAAGGCCCTAAAATCCTGCACTGTTAAAGTGTTCACCTGGCTCTACCCAAAGCCTTGCTTACAGCCCCAAGTCAACCTGAAAATGCCAGTCTCTGATGTGGACACTACCTATGCCCATTACTTTAACAGAGTAGCAAAACTGAGGTCCCAGGTAGAGCTTGGAGAGACCCCACTCTAGTTCACAGCTGCATAAACACGTTTGCCAAGAGAACTGCACAATGTGTCGAAGTGCTTGCTAACCTTGCCTTTAGAAATCTTTGACAACCATTTCCTCACCATGATTATGTACTTTCCAATAGCATTACCTAAATCAGACTTCTCCAGCTGGTTCTCTTTCCAACAAAAGAGAAATGCAACAGTTCCAGCGACAATGGCTTGTGACAAAACTGTAACACCATCGTCACACACTCCTACTCCATACTACTTTTCAGTAACAAGTTCAGAACAGTCTGCACAATCAATTGTAAATGCCACCTTCTATGAAAATGGGTTTTTTTTCTTCACAGGAAATCTGACTTTACACGCACAGACACCTTTTCTCCCAAGGTGAGAGAAGATGCGTAGAGAAGATCTCCCAAGATGTGTAAGTACAGGCAACATAATAAGCCCTTTAAAATTAGGACAATTGGTTGACAACTATTTCCATATGTGCATTTGTTTTATATATTCTGAATAATGCAGTTTTCAAATATTCTTATTACATTCATAGAGATTAATAAAAATCTGGTTTTAAGTGTTTCTTTAAAAGACTTTATCATCAGATGTACAGTAAAACAATTGAGACAATGCCTTACAACAGAATAGCCATTAAAATATTTTTTTTTCCCCTACTACAGGAAGATTTGGCAAAGTACTTAAAATTACATTTCCCTAGGGGCAAACAAGAACTTTCATGATGAAAGAACTAGAATAATAAATGGAAAGTAAATAATCACAGTCTCTTTTAGATTCGTATCTTTACACACATATAATGAAAGCATTACAAGTAGACAATACTGCTTCAACTAGATTTTAAAGACAAGCATAAAGCACTTTTAACAAGATACAATGCCTTCCTACTTAATTATTATTCCTAGGGAGGCTTTGTTCAGGGTTGGTTTTTTATTTTCTTTAGCTTAACTCCTTCTCCAACCTGCAGGATCTGGCCTGGAAACCATCCCCAGGTTAACTGACTCAGGGACACAGCACCAGACAAACCACACACCAAAGGCTTCACAGCACCCCGGAAATCCGCTTCAGGGATCTGTTAGGAAAAGACATTCCCTATCAAACTAAGAGGCAACTTGTTGGGGGTCTTACCGAACTGCAACAAAACTTCAGAAGACAATCCTCAGCCTTTTTACCTTTATTTAAATCCTCCTCCTACTCAGGAGCAATTAAAACAAAAAATCTTGTGCCAGTGTAGGACTAGAGACAGAATTCTCCTAAGCACTTCTCCTACCTCTTTGGCATAACCAAATGAACATGACATTTGCCTTTTTTTTTTTTTGCAACTATCCTAGCAGTTGTTTATCACTGTATTTGCTTCATGCAGTTGCCTATTTAATTATATCAAGGTGCAACTTTTACTTAATGCCCTTAAGTATGAATTATGCCAAATGTTTTAGTTTATCCTTCTACTCTGCATGCTCACACATTGAAGGGTTATACTCTCTCACCTCACTGAAGCCACATGCTGCAGGAGAATAATGACACACTCATGAGGCTATAATTCCTAGGCTGTAATTTTTGATAATTTGAAAATTTACAATTTCCAGAGGACCTATGATGAAAGCACTCTAGTGATAAAATACAGCACTCTGCAAGTCTCTCCTGTACAGCTGGAGGGGCCAAGGGACAATATTGCCTGATTTCACAGAATCATCTGCTAACGAAGCCACCACTGGGGCTCCTGCACTTTAGGCTTCCATGTCTCAATTCACAACAAGAGAGCCCAGCATCCCATCAGACACCGGTGTGCTCTGGGACTTGCAGTAAGAGGAAAGTCTGCATGAAAATCAAAACAACAAAAATGATTCCATCATGGTAGAGGACTAACAAAAACAAGAAAGTTTTCCATGTGGCTGATCATCAGAGCAAACAGCTCTGACACAGTAACAACCAAATACAAAATACTATCCTTTCAATCTTAACACAGTAATTTACAATTTGCTACTTCTGTTTCCAATTCCCTTTACTACATATAAACAGAAATCTAAAATGGTAGCAGGGTATTTTGAAGTCACACATTATTCCATGTGGTGAAGCCTGGGGAATTCATATGGAGCAAGCTTTATTCTTGCAAGTTAAGAAACCGGAAGAGTGAAATGGATAAACATGCTGCTGACCTTGTTCAAGCCTTCTAAGAGAGCCTTACCGATGAGATAGTCATCCATAAAAAAGGTCTCCTGGAAAACATGATGCTACTACTATTTCAGAGCACACAGATTCACAATTGTAGAAGTAAGCCTTCCGCTTTAATGATCTTCTGGTTTAGCCCATCACATAAATTTTAACACATTTCCAAATGTGTAACGTAAGCAAGGCAGATAAAACCAGAAATTCAGCACCAACAACGTTTATGTGCCTGAAACAGTGATACTTTCTCTCAGTTAAAAACATCACAGAGAATGTTCACTTTACATTCAGTTTACATCAGAACAGCACAAGTTCCAAGAAATGGCTCAAATATATACCTCCCCCCNTACAGGCTTTTAGTTGCAAATTGTAGGTAGAAGAGAGAATTCAGCTGAGAAATAAAATAGGAAAAGTGTTTTTCTAGTATAGAAATAAGAAATTTTCTTTCAGTTTACAGATCAAGGCATTTTATACTTGCAATTCTGCCATATGAATTGCTAAAACTGCAATAAGGCAAATAATATTTTAAAAGAACCTCCATCATCTTGAGAAAAGTTTAGTGAAGCACTTTTTGCCTTAAAATTTCATTTAGCAATGAAGATTACACACATCTTTCTGACACCTATCATGACAGAGAACCAAAGGATGTCTAAGTGTTAGAAGGCACTTCTGAAATCAATGGTTCAGCAACCTATATATAATTTTTAAAGATTTCTAGAGAATGTCCAAATATATTAAAAACCACGTTACCCTGAATAGAACAACCAACACCTATTTACCTGTAGCAACAGGTTAACAATAAAAAATTAGCATGGCTTGACACAAAAGGATTGTATACAAAGGAATGATGTGGAAGCCCCCAGGTCCCTGTGCTTGGGAACTACTGCTTCCTTTCCTGGCACACCAGAAAAGCAGGAAATGTGGGAAGTTACTGTCCAACCCCTTGAAGAAAAACCTGGGAGCTGCCCCCATTCCTGTGCGGCTGCTGAGCAATTCCACTGCCCTAGTGAGCACCAGCCACGGTGAAGGTGTAACTCTTTCACTTGACACAACTCATTCATTTCCAGAATGACCCAGCTCTGGACTTCAGTGTCTCACTGAATAAATGGATTGTCTTTGCAGGAAATACACCGTTGAAGAGGTCTGGCAAAAGACTAATATTGGGTAGACTTCATCAGGTGGAATCTGTGTGCTTTACTTATGACCAGTTTTGTGGTTTACCATTAGAGAAGATTAGTGAGCTTAAGAAAATGATGCTCTTTCCTCTCCCAAATTTTGGAGATGTGGGAAAAACACACCAATCAGGTAAGTGCTTCAGGCAGCCAAGTACCCACACACAAGCAACCTCCCAAAGTCAAGCCCTGATTCAAGTCTCTCTTCAAATGAGAACCCTATAAAAGTGCTCACAGCAGTTCCTGAGATTGCTTTAATATTTCCTGTAGTGAGTTTTCATATTGCCATTATATTCCCTATAGCGAGGTTTTTTATATACTTAGGAAGTTTTCTGTTATTTTGGGGTACACACAGACTCAGCAAGGTGTTCTGGTGTTAAAAACAACTGAGTAAAGTTCCTGAAAGTACATCCTTTTGTATATAAATCAGGTGTGTTTAAACTTTTCTGTTCCCCATGGACTATTCAACCCACTTCACATTTAACTGAAGTTACAGCAACCTAAACTTGCATGAGTGTATTAATACAGGAGCATAACAACATCCGTGACTTTGTCTAAAACTTTATATTAAAATAGGGATGAAGTGCAGCCTTATATATTCACAAGAAAAACGCAAATCACATCTGACTCTGAGGTCACTCTAAAGATACATCACAGCACCAGGTTTTGCACCAAGTATAAAACTGCCTCTTTTAGCCTGCATTGCGACAGGCATTTTGAGATTTCCTAAGGTGTGTTTGCTTTCTGTCTCTTGTGTAACTCATGTTGGAGTATTTTAATTTCAGCTTTAATTCCCATGTTAAAAACCATCTTGAGTTCAAACCAAAAGAAAGAAAGAAAAAAAAAGCATTTCTCTGTCACACAAAAAAGAAAAATTAAATTCCAACCTATCAAAGGGAAAACTAAATTTTACTTAAACAATCAGCTGAAGGCTGATATTTTCAAAAGTATTTATGTATCTAAAGGCATGGACCAGCATTTATGTAGGCTTTTTAAAGATCTTTAATGTAAAACAATTAATGGAAGTTAATCACTTGCACCTTTTGCTACCTGAATATTTTTGAAAAACTGATCCATCCTGCATTACTTGCTTAAAAATGTGCATAGCTATACTTATGCTCCCAATTAATAAGGGCTAATTCCAGTTAAAACATTTTACTTTGGACAAACTTCTAACTTTTATGTGACACTCTAGCCATGAACTATTATTAAGAAAGAATAAATTTTAAAAAAGACGAAAGATTAATTAATTCTACTCCACTGTAGCACTTATGTGCTTTAAGCAGACTGGATCAGATTTCTTCTGACCAGGTATTGCACTGACTTAAATTTTAAGTAGGGATGCTCACAGTGATGTATTTCTCTTTATGTCATAAAAAAAATCCTGCAGAATTGTTCACAACACTGTGAAATCCAAGTAACTGTGAAGTCATGACTATTAATTTCCAAAAATAAGCTTTTTATTATTCACTGAATGTCAATCACATGCCAGGAACTTTTAAATAAGTCCCAATATTGCAAACAGAGAAAACAAGCTTTTTTTGTTTAACGAATAATGATTCAGACACTTTCTCACAGGAGAGCACCCACACAATTTATCATCACTTTCATCTGTCATCCCACATGCTTGGCTTCTGCTCATATCAACATTTTTAAAAATGAATTATTTTCACTCTAGTTATGATATCAGTTTTGCAACCATTAGGGCTAGCAAAAAATCACAGAAGCTTCAGACTGTTGATACACGAAAACTGTGCCATTTGTAAAAATGTGGATTTTTGAACTCAGAACTCTCTTATCATTTATCACCTGCCTGAAAATCTTTCAGCAGAAGGTATTATGCCATCAGTTTTGTAAGATGGTGAATAATCGATACAGAAATTCATTAAATAGCTTCAAAAGAAGACACCAGATCATGATTTTCAAGTCAACTTCTGATAATCAGATAAATATACAGCAAAGAGAACAGCACAGAGAAAGTAATCACTCGGTTTTCCTTCCTTGATGATTTCAAGTGATGAGATTTTTACCACTGAAGTAGTAGATAGTATTCTGCAAGAGCAAATACTCAAAACAACCTCCCAAGAGAAGCGTTGCTCTTGCTTCATTGCTGGTATTTAGATGTCCTAACTTAACAGAGTCCCAAAACAGTATTTTTTACCAAATAATAACATGCTGTGTGGCAATAATTAAGAGAAAAGCTTCGTTAGAAAATGATTTTTGTTAAAGCTGTCATTTTAAAAGGCTAAAAGCTACTAAAAGGAATTTACTATGTGTAATATTATCACATCCTGACATCTCGACTTGCCAGGGTGTGAAGAAAATGCTGTATCGCACTAGAAAGCACAGAGGAATATCAGACTTTAGTAACATATGTACATGATGAGATGATTGCTCATCTTTGGCAGGAGCCAGACTAATGCAGAGCTCAAGGTAAAGAATCCCCACCATTGTCAAAATAGAGAAGAACCAGTGACTTGGAACAACCAACAGTCAAGGCCTCTTATGGAAGCTTATGTGATGAGTAAAAAAAATGCCAGAAATTGTCAGGGAATATTGATTTACACATTATTCAAAACACAAAATTACTCAAATACAAAAAACCCCAAAAAAACCATCCACAACACCAAACCATAGTGTCACATCATATTGCTAGAGACAGGAGAAACATCAGAAGTACTGATTCTGAACCCAGCATCGGCTGGGGACACTGACAATTGGCAACTGTCAGGGTCCCACAAAATCCTGAAGTTTGTTATACACAGGAAAACAGGATTCAGTAACATTTAAATAAAATTTACCTCTACATATGAAACCTTTATTCAGCAACCCCATCTTATGGGAGGGTTTAGCACCCAGCTCCAGGAACAGATCTGATCCTTCTCACTCCATTCAGTCTCTCCTGAAAGCTGCCAGACCAAAGGGACCAACTGAGGCAAGTCTTGTTCATTTGATCATTGTCTATATTAACATGAAAACAGGCACAGACCCTGACAGTCATGTTACTATTAAGGAAATAACTATTATATATTGCTTCCCTAGATTATATAGATCAATTATTTTGCTTATAGCTGTTGAATATGAAAACTGTAATCTCATCCCACTGAGGCCAAAATATGGCTCATGAGGGAGTACAGGCATATGCAAAAGAGATGTATTATACCAGGTCACCCAGATAAACAGAAATAATTAGAGAAAAAAGATTAAAACCTTCTGTGACACATATATGGTATCATGGACACATTTTTGGGTGTCATTTTGTCAGATTTTCCTATCCCAAAAAGAAATCGGCAAGTCTGCTGGAAAGTGGGTGTTCTGTGGAATGAATCAAACGTGTCTAGAAATGGCAATACAGAAATCTATCAAAAAACTTAAATTTCTGAAATACACTAAAACTGAAAGAGGAGAAACTACGCACAAGTGAGACTCTAGTGGGAGTCACACTCTTCATTCCCAAAATACAATTACCTTTTCATTCATATCCTGCCAGGAGCAAAGTTCTCCTCAATGTTACGTACCAGTTGTTAGAGTGGGACAAATATCCATGCTCTCGTCCTCTAGTTTTGAAATAGCTTTGATATAATCAAGAAAGGAGGTATCACCGATTTCTGCCATGTCCCTGCACTGTCTAGTCAGTTCCCAGCTAAGGGCAGAGATAATGGCATGCTCTGCAGCCTTTCATTACAGAAAATGAAGTGATTAACATAATTAAGTTTGTTAGGAGGCCCTATGCTTGGAGGAAGACCAAGGAATGTAATGAAGCAAGTATGAATTTCAACCCCGTCCAGTTCTCGGGAGGGAGGAATCTATAAGGGTTTCAGGCCATTCAATCCAAGCCTGGGCAAAGGGAGTCAGTCAGCAATCCATGTAACATGGGTTACACTGGCAGAAGGCTCAGACTTTGCTAACTCAGAGCAGCAGCAAGATAACTGCTCTACTGGGTAATTAGCACTGAAATTGCACCACAGCCTATGGCATCCTAGAGCTAGGAGGCTTCAAATTAGTGAGGTGGTTTTGGTTTTTTTTCTTTCCATTTTAGTTTCTACAACAGATACAGCTTATGGTTTTACAAACAGAATTATTTTAACAAAGTCAGCCACCGGCTCAGATACAAATTAGAGCTGACCAACTGTTTGTGTGCACACCATGGATCTCAACAAGTTACATGGCCAAACATGCCACACACAAGCCAGCTATTCACTAGATTAATTTCTAGGGGAACATCAAGATCTCATTTTTCCTTCTCCCTCCCAGCATTCCATGGAAAAGGCTGTTTCTCTTCACAAGAACACTACTTTACCACTCTGCACTTCTATAAATAATTACATGAACATGATTAGATAAGTCCCCCTCTTCCAGGATGACCCTCCTGCACAGTCCATTTTAAGTCTTAAAAAATAACAGCTAAATATTTACAACATTGGCAGTATTTGCCAAAACAGTTTAGATGTTTCATAACTAGGAATAAACACCTAAATGAAAATTTAGTAATCATTAGAACAGATTTATTCTATGGGTTTATGCATCTCTAAAATTTGCAGGAGTGCACCGAGGGGATCATGATCATCCTGTTATCTGTAGGCAACTAATCACAACCGACCAGGAGAAAACACTCCAAGTTTAATATTATAAATTAATAAAGAACTTAAAAGAGATTCTCTACCTGCTACGTGTAAGAGAGCATAATAAACACTTGTTAGCCTCCAAGAACATATCTCTAGTTGAATGGTTTATCAGAACAATTATTAGCCTGTCCTAAACTTTCCCTTTAATTAAAATTGTATTTTTTCTTCTATTTTTGACCTGAGGAACAACGAGGACAATGCTGTAATTCCCTAGGCAGCCAAATACTTTTTAAAAAATTCTTGCTTGAATTTTTTCTTCAATATATCTCATGTTAGCTTTTAAATTCTTCTCTGTAAATCTGCAATTTTGTGCATGTAAATGCTGACGGCAGCAAGCAACTGAGCTCTGCTCTTCACTCCCCTTACAAACACACGCTGCTCTGGAAACAGAAATACTGGTTAGACTGAGAAGGTTCAACTAGCAGAAAGCTCTTCTGAAGAGAAGAGCAGAAAAGAATACACTAAATGCAATTACAAAAAATAATTATGTGCCAGCTTTTCTTCTCCATGGTTTGTTCTGCTTTACCTTATTAGTTAAATCCAGAAACATTTAGCTACTACGCTGAGTAATCTGTAAGGCAACATTGGTTTGGTATTTGCGGTTATTTATCGGTTTATAAAGACAAAAGCCATCCTACAAAAATTGCAGAATGAAAACTTGCTTAAAACCTAATGCTTCTAACACACAAGTCAAACCAAATTCAGAGCACAAAACCCAGGAAATCAGTCAGTCATTTTATGCAAGGGACTGTAAAATGTGGTTGCCTATGATGGCAGGGGGCTGAGCTTGGTAACCCAGCAGAGCCCAGCCAGTCTCATTTCTATGTAGGTCTTGACAGACACAGCAGTTATGAAGTGAAAAAGAACACCCCACCAAACAACCCCCCCAACCCAAAACAGCAGTTTCTCTACTTTTCCTGACAAGAGAAGGAAAGCTGCATCTCTTTGTATACACATGGATTCTGCTTGCATCGCCTTTGCATTTTAACAAATCCCACACTGATCATGACCTATACAGTGTATACAGAGAGAAACTGGGTATTTTTTTAATATATTAGTAATATACACATATTCTATTATTGCTTGTCTCCATGACAATTCTAATATGAACTGTAAACCCTGAATTATTCTAGCTCTTCCTAAAGCAGGAGCATTATTAAGCAACTAAACAGTCCTCCTTAATCTAATTGCACAAGTTAGCAATTAAATTTTACATTTGCCTTTTAGTTGTTCATATTAACCTTTAGACCCCTTAAATGACAGAACTTGTTTTTTAACTAAGAGCACCTCAGTACTGTGTGAGCACCAACATTGTATTTCAGCATTGCAAAGCCAGAAAGATTAGAAATGCTTTCTGATTAAGGCTAAATTTTTTAACTTTCGGAATAACTCAGCCTTTATTTAAATTTAAATCTGAGATGTATTCACTCTTCCTTTTTTAAGATTTTTCTCTATCAGCAGGTTCCAGGATGGATTCGTTTAATTAGCAGAGAAATTGAAGTGTCTTGGGCCTCTCCAAATTAAGATATTCTACAACATATGACTTTCAATATTTACTATCAGAGTATCAAACTCCATCATTCAAGATACAATTTTACCTAGATTTCTCATGTAATCATATCTCAAAACTACCAGCACTGTCAATTTTTAAGAGTTATGAAATTCTCATCATACTCAGTTATTTGTAGTGGCATAAATACACAATCATACCCTTAATCATATCCAAGCAACCAGCAGAAAAGCAAATGAACTGCATGAGTATAAGGACATTTTGCACATAAACATGTATTTATCTTACATTTATTTATATACCACATATATATATATTATCAACAATGCTCCGCCATACTAACATACTCAAGAATGTGTCAGATCATCTACACAAATTACAAACTGAGTAGACTTGAACTCAAAACTAGAAAGAAAACAATGAATACATTGGCATTTTCATAAAGATATTTGTCAAATCAGAGCCACAACTTTCTAGATCAGCTAAATGTTAGTAAAATATTTGAAGACAAAAAAAGTTCCACATGCAAAGCAATTCACACTGCACCTCAAATGAAAAAACAATGCAATACCTTCTCATCTACAAATAACATTTTGTTCATGTGATAGTCTTCAAAGTCAACTTGCAAAGGAATTTTTTGGGAATAATAGTTTCTCATTAAAGCATTTCGTATTGGTTGAGATAGAAAACAAATAAATAAATAAAAAAGTATAACCTGTGTCTCTAGAACAAGTGAACAGCCACTAATTCAACACCTATAAATATCAGTTGCACACGCGAGGGACTAAAACAACACAAAAAGGGAGCATCCCCCCATACTTCTGTTTTCTAACTATTCTAAATGTGCTGCCCATTGGTGTCTATAGTGAATTAAGAAACAATTCTCATTACTTCAAACAAAAAAAATGCAAAACTTATGAGAAATAGGGCAATAAGAATAAGGTCATTTTTAATGTAATTCCTTTAGTCAGACACACATTTCAAAACTATTTCAGATACTTTAAACTCTTAAAAAGAAACCATACCTGATACTCTTCTGTTGTATCGGTTAACAACTGGAGCTGGAAAAAAAGAAAAATAAATCAAAATTACACATTTGTATTTATTATTACAAAGTATAATGGACAAATTGAATAAACATTATATACTTTTAGTGCACAAACCCCATACAAATCTCTTTTAAAAATGCTTCAGTGTAAAGCTTTCATCCATTTACTTGCCAGCCAGTAAATGTTTATTCAAAATTAAACTTCATATTCCTGAAGGCCATTACATGCTAAGACGGATGGTAAGTAGTTTCAGGTTGGGGTCTTTTTTTTTACCTAATTCTGAAAAAATATACCTCTACACAGATTATCCAATCCTAACCTATCATCAGTTACGAGCCTCTTTTACTTAGTATTATTGCAAAGCATCGCAGCACTTTAGGTCAGCTGTACCTACTTAACCTGGATCAAAAGCCAAAGAACTTATTGCCAACCCATTCCATGGTCTCACACAGCACAGGCTGTAGAGCTGCCAAAGCAGTGCTCCCACAGTAACTCCAGTCATCTATCCCTGACCAAGGCCGTCTCACACAACGGCACACTTTGAGATTGGAAAAGACTGAGATGGAGGATGCTTTGCTTCTTTGTTCATGCTGTAGCTGTACAAGGTACTTGAACTTTAGATTGGGATGAACTGCCTGACTTCCACTATTCACACACATTTCGACATGAAGCCAACCTTCAGCAAACAGCACCTTTCCTCCTTTCACAGTAACCAAGGTACCATCTTTGAGTGTTGCTTCAGTCTCAACACCAAAAAACAAAAAAAGGAAAAAAAAAAAAAATCAGCGTGTAAAGTTTCACCCAGAACAAAATCAAAGCACTCTGCTGTCCTTCACCTCTAGCAACAAATGTCATTTTATTCCAAGTGCTTCATGCATTCCCACTTGTCTTCCCTTCAACAGGTAATTCTATTTTTCCTGATACAACCTGTAATCTTTCTATTCTATTCTTTGAATATTTAAAACTTAGAGGAGCCTTTATACCCCTTCAAAGCACGTGCATCACAAAGACAGATTTATTAAACATCTTCCACGAAAATCTTAATGACCCCATCATTTCTTAGAAGTTAGAAACTTCTGAGTATCTCAGCACCACCAGAACACAGAGAACAATGATTTCTTAGCAAAGACAGAAGAACTCCGCTTCTTTGGAGCACTTACTCACCCTGCACCTATATGAAAACATAAAACTGAGAGTAACACCAGAAAACTAAGATAAAAATTATTATTGTGTATTTTTTTGTAAGAGTAAAGGAAATAAGAAGAGGTTGGGGGGGAAAGGAATAATCAGGCTAATTCCACAGAGTTTTCAGCCAAATCTATCAAGAGGGAGACAATGCTCAGCCTCAAAAGAAGCTCAGGATTAAAAGCAAGATTATTCTGAATTGTACAGTTTAGATCTTAACTTCTATAATATGACATAATCCTTATAAAAATAACACTGATGCAGTGTTTCATACACCAAGCTTGAAGAGGTTCAAAAACACTGAATAATAAACCTGAGAATTCAAGCAACTTTCTCTTCAAAACTAAGCAGTTTATGACAGCAGCAACCCTTCCTGGAAATAAGGGCAGGATGTATCTCACTTGCCAAAAGACACCATAGATGCGAGAAGTTTACCTCACCTTGAGAGGAAACAGGCATTGGGAATACAGACCTATTCAGGTTTATTAAACAAACCTGTGCGACTTCCTGATCTGAAAGTGCTCATACATTTTGCCCTGTTCTTAACTTTCCCTTGTGGATCTGCCTGCGGCAACCAGTGGTGACACAAAACTGTTCTGGGCAGTAATTTGCCCTGCAAAAGTATATTAACTCTCATCTCTAGTCTAACTGAGTAACTACTCAAAATTGGCCAATTTGGACCTGAAGAAAAACTCACTACTTTTGTCTAGAGACACAGTCAAATGCCTACTAGTTCTCTATGGTTTTGAAGAATGAGAGAACCAAAACCAATTAGTTCAGTTTCCACTACAAAGTGATGTATTACAAAAGAAAATACTAAATTCAAAACAAAATTTGATAGATTTGCTGTAAAAGCACCTCATCAAGGTCATAATAGTTTTAAGTAAACGTTTAACTAGTCTCATGTATGGATTCAGATACTTGTAATCAACACCATTAGTGAGTAAATACATTATTTCAGGCTCTATCTTGCACATACAGAATTTTTTCTCCACCTTATGACTTCTACACCCATTTCTTGCTCATGTTTAAGAATAAGATTTTCATGTCTTTGAACAGAATTAATATGCTACAGAATACTCTGGCATACTTTGGGTAATATAGACAAAAAATTCAACAGCTATGACTTCTTTTAGAATCTTGATTATTTTATCCCATGGCAGGGTTCAGTGTAATCAAAACTGCATCAAGTTTTCCAGTGTCAAAAATGAGAAAAACACATACCCTTTTAAGGGCAGTTAAGAGAGTACTATTATTCTGCCTCCACAAAGCTTTTAAGATTAAAATGATAGTTTGCATCTCTTACACCAGTGACAGTTCTAATATGTATAAAATTCACTTTTATGTGTTGTCAGATGACTATTTTTATGCTAAAGAGATAAAATCTGACATTTCCTGGTAGGGAAAATTAGTTGTGTTTTTCTTCCTTCTGGCTTACCAATAAAAAGCTCTCTTTGCTTATGACTATTTTCAGTATTGCACAGTCAGTATAGCCACTCCTATGGCATCCTTGTGGTTTGCCATTAGAAATACATGAAGGAAAAGCCTGGCATTGAGCACTGCTAAAAGAAACAACTCCTGAAGGTCTCACATACATCTACATTGGTCTGTGGACAGATTCTAAAAAACTAGATGGGGCAGAAGGGAATAAGACATTTACTGTTAACACAGCCTACTTCCTAGACTGAGCACTAATTAATAAAGCACCTAATTTAAAGCAATAGTGATGGACACACCAGTAACAACCTCTTACACCACAGCCCTCAGAGTACAACTCTGCCTACACTGTGACAAGAATCCAGTGAATCCAGCACACTGACCTGGTACAACTCAGCGATCTGGGATCTACAAAAACAGGATTAAAGTGCTGCTTCGAAACAGGAAACAATTATCTTTATTTTATCTCCAGTTAGAACTCCCCCCCTGCACACCAACAGGCCACAGCTCAGTTTGAACAATGGGCCATGTCTCTGGTAATGACATGAATGTTATTATGCATTAATTGCAGAAACTATAATGAGATTAAAAGATTTTGCTGTGAGATGATTGCATTGTAAACTCTCCATTATGTCAAGACCTCAGGTGCAGCAATATTCAAGTTCAAAATGTCTCATACCTCTGGCACAGCTCCTGCTTTTACTTGGCTCATGGGAACCAAGACACAGTAATTGGGTAAACACAACAAAAACGGAGGTAAATTAAACCGTTGTACCAGAAGAGAGCAAAATGGCCCAATTTCCTCCCTGGCAGGCAAAGGCAACTGATTCTGGCAGTGGAAAGGCAGATCAAGCTGTGCATTCCACAGTTTTGCCAGAAGTGACTCAAGACAATGATCCTACTCCACTGTTCAAGAAAAATCAGGAATGTCTGCTCAATATGTACATGTTCTCCATACCGTGACAAGGCACAGACTGAAGTAAGCACTAGATAGGAACCCTTAATGGGCTGCTTCAGACTGAAAAACCTTTCTTCCTCAAAGTAAAGGTATGTCATTACATTTATTTAATAAAAAATATTTTAATAAATTGCATAAATACATCAATACTGTACATTCCATTACTTAAATTCAAAAATGTACCTTATATCAAACAGCAGTAGTGCCACGCTGTTTGTAGTTAGTGGCTACTACTAACTATACTGCCACTTTCTAGTGGCTCCATTTCATTGAGTTTTCTCACTTGAAAAATAGGGATGTAAATGAGACGCTGGGATTTTTTAATACTTTTTTTTTTTAACTTTCCATCAGTAACAGAACAGGAATTTCTCCAGTATCTTCTGCTTGCTTTGGCATTGAGATTCACCTTGAAATATCTGACACTAGATTGTGGCTCACTATGTTTAACTTACAAGAGTTCTAACTATGGTTATAACCAGGTACAAAATACAGCCCCATAGGTAAAAAATGGACACAGATACTACTTTTTGTACTGTTTTCAAACCCAAACAACAATTACAGTATTTAAGGCAAACAAGTGACAGCAAAACCACACTTTACAACCAGACCTAAAAGCACGTTTTTCCAACAGTGTGTGGGCTTCCTTCTCTGTCAGTGACTTTGAAAAGTGACTGGTAAAGAAACACCATCAGGCTTTTTTAGATGTACACTACTACCATAACAGGGAAAGCTGTTTCTCTACACTACTCACATGCCTGAAATTAACAGAAGTACAACCATCATTCTCCCAGCTACGGCTACCCACTTCTTACACATCCTAAGAACATTAAATTTTTACAGAAAAAGACAAATAAAACTCGAAAGATCAATTCAGGGTTACAGGGAAAAAAACTGAGGGACAAAGGACTGACATTCCAGGCATGACAGTAGAGTATTAGGTGGTACTGCTCCGTACTGGATACCTTAAAAACTTACTTCTCTTTCTTCATAAGCACTTTGCTTTTTACTGGGATCCATGAACATTTCCTAATTACAACTAGGGTAAAAAAATCCCCACATGACTTTGTGATTCTGAATACAATTTATAGCAGCATACTAAGTTAAGCTATTGCGCACACAAATATTTAATACAGATCTTTTGTGTAACTCTAACCAACAACTTTTTTAAGGTTTCCTGATGAAAGATGGAGCAAAGCTCATAGTAGGTGGCATAAACTTAGTATAGTACTCAAAGAGCATAGGCACAAAATACCAGCTTTATTAAAACAAATAAGCTTAAATCAGTGATTTACAGAGTACTTTCCCATCAAATCATGGCATAAAATTATCCTATGTGAAGAGAGACAAAAAGAGAAACAGAATGTAAACTGTTCTAATTTAACAAGTCAATTAAGTTTATCCAAACAACCCATGAGTTGACACTATAAACCATTAAAGCCGAAATACCAGAAGCAGAGTAGAGTATAAATCTGAGGCATGACTGTCTCTAAGGAATGTTATATCAAGTTATGATAAGGAAGTGCCAGACTACAGCTGTCAAACTGCTTTTCTACACACCAAGATGTTAATGGACTTACATAAATGGGAACCATCACAACTCTGAGAAAACTCATAGATTCAAGTATCAGCTTTTTAGGATTCCTGGCAATTAAAAAGTAATGCTAGAGCAGAAAGAGGAATTTTCATCATCAGATATGCAACTGTACTTCAATAAATACCAATCTGAACCTTTTTTTTCAACAAATAAGTAAAACAACAGACCCCCCTGTGACTGCTACCAACATAACAGTTGTGTATCCGTGATTTCCTTCAGGATGTCCTTGCTGGATAGTGGCGAATTCTCACTTACCCCTTCCACATCTCTGCTTTATAAAGTGGGGACCATGGGTGGGGCTACAAACTACTTAGATTTTTTCAGAGGCAGCTCTGGAACCCAAGAGTTCTCCTCATGGCTTCTCTCAGAAAAGCAAAACAGACAGAAACAGATCAGAGTTTTACAGACACCCTTTTACTCTTCGTTCTATTTCTCCGTCCGCCCACCCACCCCTCCCCCAGGGGAGGATGGAAACTCAGAACCCCGTTAGAGACAGGCAAGAGAGACCCTGATGGTGTCAGCTGAAGCATGCCAGATATTTGAAGGAAGACAAAAGGTCAGGGAACACTAGAGAAGAAGTGAGTTTGCAGAGAACAAACAGAGGGAGCATAGAACACTAAAAAAATAAAAAGGCAGAAAAATTGAAACCATGATCCACAATTGGGTACACACAGGCTTTGCTTTTCTTTAAGAAACTTTTACCTCTATTAAGTTTGAAAACAGTAACAAAAATTACATTGCTATTAAACATTGTTTTCCTCTCTGCTGCAGTAAAAATAACAGAGACATGGACACCTTGTTATTTCCCAGTATTGAAAAACTGAGCTGTCATCAAGAGCAAGAGAACAAAACATAAAAACAAAGTCGCAACACATCCTAGTCTCCACTTTAATTGATTTTTTTTTAAATCTGGATTTTAAAATTACTGACACAAAATGGAGAAGCTCTGTCTGATAGCCTCATTTTAGAAGAGTCTCTGACCCTTGCTTTCCAAGTTTTTTAGAACCCCTCTGATAGAAAGAATGTAATAACTTCTGAAGGGAAAAGTTGAGTCAACAAGCAAAGCATTTATGTCAGTGAAAGAAAGACATTTATGAAGTTAAAGCTGATGTGCTATTTTGGGTTGGCTCTTTTTTGGTTTTTAAATACAGCAGAAAAATGAATATGCACTCTGGAATGGACAGACTTTAAACAGCTGATAAATTCAAGAAAGAAATCAATGCTTGACTAACTGAAAGGAATCTGGGTGAATCTCTGGTTATGATGGCACTTCTTGACTAAGGCCTTAAGAGTTTTGCTTGTTTTTAAATCAAAGATCCTTTTTTCCAATGTATCACTATTTCAATATTCTCTTTCCACAACTGAATCTGAACAGTCATGCACAGTACTATTTTCATTACGTTTCTCAGCAGATATTAATTCTCACAAAAAAGGACCATAAGCCTGCTCTCAGAATTCAGGAGTTCATACGTCGTGACTGAAGCCTAAGTGCAGGAGAACAAATACCTGTCAAGCAGCACTTCATGTTATCTGACATTGCAATGGCATGACCCACACAGCCCTCTCCTATTTCTTGCTGACATGTCTCAGATCAAGCCAAACACAGCACTTCTTTTTTTTGGTGTTGATTTTTTCATGAGTGTAATCTATATTATGAAGATCTAAGAGACAGCAACAAGGCATGCATTTGCTTTACAGACATGAAATTAGAAAAATTCCCCATGCTAAGGTACAATCTCAGCTAAAAGGACACACTTCACAGTGATTAAACATATGTAACTGTATGCTGATATTACAAGAGAGATTGTCAGGGACTGAAATGAAAGACTTGGGAATATTTTCAAGTATTAGAAAGACAAATCTATGCAATGCACAGAGAAAGAAGAATGCTGCAAAGAACCAAGAGAGTTAAGAAGCAGCTGACAAATCTTCAAAGCACAGCAAAACAAGTTAAAAAGGGAAATTTGCTTGGGCTTTTAGGAGCAGGCTTAGAGAGGAAAGCATTTCAGAGAGAGGGAAGCTAAGGAGCCACATCAGTAATATCACAAAAGTTAAGCTTACAAACCCAACATTAAGTAGATGATTAAAAGAAAAGATCCTAAACACATTTGAATGTGACTTTCACAGGGATTGTCTGACAATGGAAAAACTAGAAAGGGTCAAAGATGAGAATGAGACTACAGAGAAACAGAAACATCACATCGAGAAGAAATAACTGCAAGTTTCCTTAAAATAAATGCTTCATACAGAAAGACAGTGGCATCTTATCTAGGGAACCACAAGGCACTTCCCAATCAGTAGGAAATATGGGCAACTCAGCCCCATGTCCAGAGGCAGTGGCAGAGAACAGAAAGCCTCCTCCTTTTTCAAGGCTCTTGACTCACTCTTCCTATCTTACCAGTCCTGCTTTCAAACCTCACCTCTTTATTTACCAGTCTCCTGATCCACCAGAGATCAGAGATGGAGGAGGCAAGAGGATTAATACCTCAGGGTACTCACAGGTTTTGAAACATAATGAAGACAAATTTTGTCTGAAATTTTTTCATTAGAAACTTCAGAAGTGCTGTTTAAAGCAACATTCAATTCTGCCAAACACAGTTCTTTTAGAGCAACACTTTCTGTATTTCAGCTGGGTTTTTTTTACTATGGTTTTGATTTTTAAGACTTAACTCCACATCCTCGTACCTTTTAAAACATCAAACCCCAAAGACCTTTGGTTATTTGGAAAGCTGAGTTCCACCAAACATACTTGGAAATCCTGGAGATAATTCCTAAATGAGTCATAAAAAACGTCATTTAACTATATCTAGCACATCAGTCTATTTTTATTATTTCCAACTGCACCTCTTGCATAAATCTCTTTCTACAAAATAATGAATTGTATACAAGTGAATGCAATCTGAGTAAGTTAAAAGATGTGAACAAGCAAAAAAAAAAAAAAAACCCAAATACAAAAAACCTCACAATAAACCTGAGAGAATTCTTCATATATTTCACTATTATTAAATTTGCATCCTATCACAATACAGAGCCACTGCTAAGTAAAAGTCTAAGGTACATAAGTCATTGCTCCAAAGAGAACAGTCTCAGTCAATCCTGATCTGCCACTGGAATCAGTCAAGGGGACTTGTTTTTCCATTTTCAGAAAATTTAAAAATTAAAACTCCCGCCATTATTCTGAGCATCTGAATGCATTAAACATTGTAAAAACTAACAAGAGCAACAACCCACTGGAGGCCTCTTACACCAGGAGGTTAGACCAAGCAATTCCTAAACTCCTCCCTAAGTGAGATGGTCCCCACATTTGCAGTCTGGGACATCACCATCAAAACCAGCTTCAGCAAGGCCCAGACACAGCTCTTTCCCACCCTGACAGTGTTGTCCTTTCCTAAACCTCATAGGCAACTCTCTTCTCAGTCCCAACGTGGTCTAGATTTTTAAAACACTCTTACCAAATTAATATTATCCTCAGGAATAGCACGCACTAAATTTCTCTGAAAGTAGGCATGTATCAAATAAATACCATCAATGAAGCCAGGAACTTTTTCATAACAGCTTGGCCAGTAACTTTGAGAGAAATATTAGCCAGGCAATACAACTACAATAGACAAATATAATCCAAATGTAGATCTGGGAGGAAATCTTCATAAATTAATAGGGATGAAGTGGAAAATGTTATCACTGACACTGGCTTTAGTGTTTACACAGCCCCAGGTATAAGCAGTTGTAAAATTAAGTTTGAAAAGAGTGGAAGACAAGCATGTCACAGCTACGGTAATGGCACAAGTGAAGCAGTGCACTGGTTCCATATATTTCACACCTCCTGTCACCGCCTTTTCTATAACCTTTTCCCCCTGTACACTCCCCTCACACACCTCCATTCTGCCCCAGAGGAAAAAACAAATGCAGCTGCAAAGAGGAGAGTTACGATTCCCACTCCCACAGAAACCCTTCTACTTTCAGTTTCGATACCACACTTAACCCTGCCTGTTTTTAAGGCCTTAAACCTATTCCTACTACCAAGGCTTTACTCCCTGTCCCGCGGACTGCCATGGAAGCATAAATACTTCAGCAACTAATATACTTTTTCCCACCTGGATTGCTTCTCTCTTCTGACAGTTAACTTTGGGGTTGCAGTGCACCACTGATGTTCTTGTCATTCTCTACAGTCCTCAGTTTTGTTCTAGCCATCCTGTGCAGGATGGACTTTTCCTAATACACCGCACAGAACACATCCTAATCCCAGCTAAATACACACACACCTATATATACTTTTACAAAGCCTTTTCCTATGAGCAACTCCTCAAATAACTTATAGACATCCTACGTTTCAACTATTATCCGTCCTCTAGGCAGATGCATATTTTAAGGCACAGCAAATGTTGCATGTGTTCCTAATGTTTTTCTAGGTACATCTGGCATTTGAGAAAATTTCAATATGGCATAATGCTGTATTTTTATTTGAATGCATAATGAAGACTTGATTTCCTCCTATATGTAAAGAAAGATGATGCACAGATATTCTCGTGGGCTAGCAGTGAAAAACAAAGAAAGAAGAAAATTTTTGACTGCCTGTTAGTTTTCACTAGAAACACAACCTTAATTTTACATTCACTGCATTGTATTTTAAAGAGATTCCATCTGGTCTGCCTGTAGTGCACATTAATATTCAGAAGTTATCTGCAGTGTGCAGACCAAGCTTTTAATTGGAATCATGTCACAGCTACCATCACACAACACTGAATGTAAATGTTGGCTATCTGCACTTGGCAGCTGCTTGGCAGGCTCAGTATAAAGTCCTACTGAGACTGATAGTGTCTTTAAATAATGCGGTATCAGGATATAAAAGCTATCTTGAGAAATCAAACATTGACTATCATATCCATAACTAATATAATTTACTAGCACCCTAAACTACTTACAAGCAAAATATGGTTCATATTCAGCTGTAATTTTCAAAGAGAGACAACAAATTGATACAACTGAACACTCACATCTCTCACTGTGATAGATACTTAAGCAAATTTAACTTGTACACAAAAGGGAACGACGACAACTGAACTTCAGTGCAACCAAAATGGTGTAACGAAGCTCAAAGCATTTAGAAAAATCTAAAACTCAAGCACTGCTAAGGACATAAGAGCACCTGAATAAAAATTCAATTAACAGGTACGCTCAGTGAATTAAGATACTTTCCTACAATGTCAGACTAATTATTCTAGAACGAACAATATAGCTACCTTTTCTTGGAAAAAAAAAATCCAACCCTGAGTCAACAGCATTATCATTTGCTTCAAATTCTTGCCAAACCATGGTAACACAAAATTACATTTTCCCAGTCATCTGCATATTTTCTGCTTGTACTCGGATGTAAGTTTCAAACAAACGGGGCAGTAAGCAGCAATCTACAGAGAGAAAACTGTATGTGTGTGTGTGCATGTATATATACACAAACCTGAGTTCTGTCCAATACAAGCAACTGGTTGTTACACTGACAGACTGATCTTAAATACCTTGCAAGAAATTTCAGTCTAATCAGTATGTAAGAATGACAAAGGAACTCTAAGAACAGCAACACTTGCTTTTCATGAAATACACATTTTCTTGGGGAATCTGTATGCCACCACCTTTGCACTGTATAGTAACAAATACAAATCAAACCAAAATTCAAGACCACAACTCATTAAGGTACACAGTTATGCTGCTACGAAAATAATTATGCAAGTAGAGGCAACATCAGAACAGAGAGTCATCATGATCCAGTGCCCTCCTCGGATAGACTAATTGGATTACTGGATCCTCTTAGCTTCAGAGCAGCTCCCAACACAGATAAGGGAATTACACAAAAGGGGAAGACACAATTGTTTGTGTTCAGGGCATACATACATATATGCTCAGTTTCAAGCCTGCACTTGCAGATCTGCCACCTTTTCAGAACACATTATGATAGAAAGGTAAAAAAGTAAAAAAACTGAGAAGGCAGAGCTATGTTTCAGTTCCAAACCTGACCACACAACAAACTTATCACTGACCACTGATTGTAGCAGCACTTCCAGTCTTGTGTCAGTGCAAAGGAAAAAAAGGGCTGGTCTCGGCCTTTTTCATCTGTGATGTGCAGCTGGTCTGCTTGAGTTTGGATAAGAACAGAAAGGAAAAATTAACATCGGCAGTCACGGATGAGATGCAGCCTAAGAAGCTTCTCCTTTTGCCTCTTAGCTGTTTAGTCTCAGACAAAACACACTGGAGTCACTCTCATAGTCAGGTGTATCTCATGTGACAGTATGAAACAACTACAACTGAACTACTTCTACAAAAGAGCAATTTAGAAGAAAAATATGAAACAGGAGATTTGAAGCTCAGCAGAAACAACCAGCAACATGGAGAGGGCCTTGTGTTTCATACACCCCGCAGGCATGTTACACAGCTCTACCTGCCAGGTCACCCTGAGTTCAGGACTGTTTAATTATAGCTATCTAGGGAGAATTTAAGAATAGCATCCTACAGGTAAGAGGCACATAAAAGCCCACAGTTCTTTGTCTGGATCACTTCACCAATTCCTGCTGACATTACTAATTTGAATGATGAAACATGGTGTGTTTTCACATAAGAAAAAACTGCAATAGGTTGTGCTGTCATCTGATTTGATCTGAATAAAAGAGAACACGGAATTTCAACCAAGTGCCACTTCAAGCTGATTCAGAGCTTAATCTCACACATCCACATTTAACTCAAGGCATAAGTACACCTGTATGTGCCAGGCAAGGAACGCTGGTTCCAGGGTATTCTGGACAGCTTCTGATGCAACGTTGCCATACTGAGGGAGGAGGTCCTTCCCTTCTACTCAGCTCTGGTAAGGCCACACCTGGAGGAGTTACATGTCCCGTTCCAGGCTTCCCAGTACAAAAGACTCATGGACATACTGGACAGAGTCCAGCAAAGGGCCATAAGGACAATGAGGGGACTTGGAGCATCTCTTGTGTGAAGACAGGCTGAAAGAGCTGGGACTGCCAGCCTAGACACGATTAGGCTCAGAGGAGTTCTTATCAATACCTGAAGGGCACTGAAGGACAATGGAGGCAGTTTCTCCTCAGTGACAGGACAAGAGCCAATGGCCACAAAGTCAAATACAGAAAAGGGTCCACCTGAACATGATGAAACACCCTTTTACTGTGAGGGTGACCATGCACTGGCATAAATTGCCCAAAGAGGTTTTGGAGTCTCCACCCTCAGATACTTAAAAGCCATCTGGATATGGTCCTACGAAACCGCTCTAAGCAGTCCAGCTTCACAAAAGGGGAAGATGAAGAAGCCTCTCCAGAAGGGGCCTCTCCAGAGGCCCCTTCCAAATTCAACCATTCTGTAAATCTACAAAGATACTCAACAGCTGATTAAAATCCATGCTTTGCTTCCAGGTTAAGCTCCAATGGCCAGAAGGCAAATAGAAGTAAAATTCACCTGCAGGTGCAGATGCATCTGGTTTCAGACATCCTTTTTCTAGGTAGGTAACTACAAATTCTGACACAGCCACTGCACAGATTTTGGGCTGTTGGGGTTTAATTTGTTTGGCTGGGGTTTGTTTTAAGGGGAGAAAGGTAGGAAGAGCGAGGCTGAGAAACAGCCTGGGATGCTACAGGTTGTTACTATGGGCACATTCTTCATAACTGCAAACTGAGCACTTTCTTGGGCATTTTTAAAAATGTTCAGTGTTGACACTACCACAATATACCAAACTAGTTCTTATTCTAATAATGCCACACAAAAGGAGCATCCACATCCTGGACAAACCTCAGCAGGAGTATCAGCCAGCTTAGCCAGTGTCACAAAAGGCATCTATTATCAGCTGATGAGCTAGGACGTCACTGCTTTCTAGGATTTAGCACTCTATCCTGCACACATAGTCACCTCTGAAGACTCATTCTTGCCTGAACAGTTTGTAAATGCCCTTTCTCAAACCAGTCTTTCTCAAAAGATCAAAAATTTTAAAAGTTACCTCAATTCTTCTGGAAGTCCAATTTTTACAGTTTTGGGGAATTTTATTAAGTGCTTAAAAAAGACAATGTGCTGTTGATCCGTGAAATTTTTTAAAATTTATTCAAAGAACTAGAGTTCCCATATGGGATATGTTAAAAACAAATGCAGAAAAAAAATGTATAATATATCACACCACATTTTTTTAATAACCCAAACCAGAAAACGATGGTCAGTTGCTTATAAGAAGGTTGACATACACTTAGAGCTGAAGTGATTTGCTTTCCAATGTAAAAAAAAAAGGCAAAACAAAAACCAACACGCCAAAACCCCCCCACCAACCCACAATTTGTGTCCTTGCTATATATAGATTTATCTACAGTAGTGATAGAAGAGGTACACTGGATTTACAGGATTTTATGCTGTAGTGGGAGCTTCAGAGTCACAGCACTGGACACCAGGTTTTCTGCCTTGCTTTCCCTCATCTCTAAGGTGCAGGATCCTCCATACGAGCACAACTGACTCTACAATTCACGACCATTTTCTCGTCTGTGCTTTTCTAGTGTCAACAAAATGTGAACTGCACCCAGTTCTTCCACGCCTCTCCATCAGCCAGCACAGCCCGAGCTCTGCAGGAGGGTGACAGCCAGAGGACTGAGGAGTGATACAAACTGATCGGGGAAAATGTACACAAGAGTATGAGGGATTCCACAGAAGCATCATTAACATCTCTGGCAATTTTGTGATATTATGAGCATACAACTAGTATGCTCATAATATCATACAACTAGTATGCTCATATGAAGTACTACTTCACTGCCAGTACAATACAGTCATCAAAATAATTCACAAGTGAACCTTGTTTCATTGGTTACAGCTCCTTTTAGTAAATAAAGTATAAAAAAATTTGAGTGGATTATAAATACACATGTTTTAAAACTGTTTAAACTTCTAATCTGGCCAATCTTTAGGTTGCGGTACACAACCAAATTCATGAACAAAAACAACTTCTGTACCGCATCTCAAAATAAAGAGTTTTATAGCTTTTCTTCCTTCAGATTTACACTTCTAACAACATTATATCAACATTCAACAGTCACTTAAAACATATAGCTGTAAAAAGAATCATCTCCATGTGAAAACATATTTTGACAAGACAGCCCCCCACACATGCTTCCAGTGATTGCATCCTGTGCACTTTCACAGGAAGAGGATTTTTGGGAAAGAGGAAGGGTGAAGACAGACATATGTTCTGTATCCTAAGAAGGGATAATAGTAAAAAATATCAGTGTGTTCTACCCAGACTGGGCAAAATACTCTTTTATAGAGTATTTTAGGTTAGAAAAGATCTTTCAGATCGTTGATTGAGTCCAACCACAAACACAACACTGCTACATCCACCACTGAGCCAGGTCCCTAAGCACCGTGCTGAACCTACTCACAGATGTCTGAAGTCTCAGCAAGAGGTTTGGACAAATAACATTCATTCTGACAATATTTGGATGTAACAATAAAAACTTCCTTGACCGAAGTGAGCTGCAGCAGGTGGCAAGTGTTGTATGGTTCAGCTTCCAGATGAACTGATTTTTAGTAGGAGAATTTCTAGGATACAACTCCCCCGAGTCACACAGTGCTTCACAATCAATGTACACACTGCAGATCTTCCAGTTATGAAAAGCTAAGTGTCTGCATGTAAAAACTAAGAAAAGCTAAAACCACTAGCAAAACCAGCACACATCATGCAAAGTTACATTATTTCACAATGCTACGAAAAAATTGGTAAAGCAGTTAATAACCAAATGTTTCCAGCAGTAAGAAATTAAAATTACTCCACAGGGATATAAGAAATGCTCATAAAAAATATAAGTCATGTTTATGGCTTTTTATCATAAAGTTACACTATCTCAAGATTAGAATTAAAAACATTGAATCCAGTGATGTTTAACTTCTATACACTACAGAAGTTGGTCTCCGAACATCAACACTCTAAAGAGCATTAATTTTTAGCATTTTGTAACAAAAATACACATGGAATCTTTCCCCCACCCTTCCCCAAAGGTGTGAAAGATAGAAGATTAAATGTTAATCTATTCTAATAAGCCCGCTTTCATAATTTAATAACCTGAGAAACTTTTGAGTCTTACAAATATTTACAAATTTTAATCAGAAACACTGATAACATCAAATGTTTAAAAACTGTTTCTGAACAATTACTGACAAAAAAAAATGTTTTTTAAAAAAGAGGTAATTCAATCTTTGAATTTTCATTCCAGGGTTGGACAGAAGACATCTTTCAGAGAGGGGTACCCACCATACCCATGACAACCGGAGACTGCCCAGCTCCGTGCACTACAGATGTCCTTGAGGAAGCAATTCTTCCTGAACGATCATAATCAGCACAAATGTTGCCACAGAAATAAGTGTTTACTGGAGCCTCACCAGGAAAAATAACACAAAAATATTTGGGG
>VZRR01002582.1:328743-363332 GCA_013398015.1 Oreocharis arfaki
GGGCCGGGTTTGAGCGGTGTTGGGAAATCTCTTGACCAAAGCTGGCGGCGGCATGTGTGGAGGGGTGGAGGTCAGGCAGGCCCTCGCCGTTGTTGCTGCGTTTTTATTTTTCTCTGATTTCACATCAGTGACCCCGTACACTCATTTCTTGTCAGAGTCACAGAACAATTAGGTTGGAAGAGACCTCTGAGATCATCGAGTCCAGTCGTTCACCAAACACCATCATGTCTAGACCATGACACTGAGTTCCACGTTCAGTTTTTCCTTAAACATGTCCAGGGACGGTGACTGCACCACCTCCTTGGGCAGCTTGTTCCAGTATCTAAACACTCTTTCTGTGAAAGAATTCCACCTAATGTCTAACCTAAACCTCCCGTGGCACTGCGTGAGGCCACGTCCTCTTGTCCTCTCCTTGGTTACATGGAAGAAGAGACCGATCCCCACCCGGCTACACTTGTCTTTCAGGTATGTGTAGAGAGCAGTAAGATCCCCCCGGAGCTTCCTTTTCTCCAGGCTAAGCACCCTCAGCTCCCTCAGCTGCTCCTCATCAGACTTGTGTGCCAGACCTTTCCTCAGCTCCGTTCCTTTCTCTGGACTCACTCCAGCACCTCAATGTCCTTCCTGAATTGAGGGGCCCAGAACCAGACACAGCACTCAAGGCGTGGCCTCACCTGTGCCAAGGACAGAGGTTCTCTTTCCTCTGTCCAGAGGACAAAGCTCCCCCAGGAGCAGGAGAACGAGGTTTTTTTGACCTGGGTCCGATCCAATCGAACTTCCATCCAGTTTTTGGTTGGAGTTAGGTTTAGGACCTATGACCCCCGGGTTCTTGTCAGAATTACATGATTAAGGAGCAATTCTTAAGTCAGTGCAAGAGAAGCAGCGTGCAAGTCTTCACACCTTTTGGTAAATGCTGAATAGAGCCATGGCGTAGTCTGCAAGGGTGGCAGTAGTACTGGTCTGATAATAATAAAGCATTAAAGAATTCCAGAAAAATGAAGAACAGAATCAGAATGGTTTGGGTTGGAAGGAACCCTAAAGGTCACCTAGTTCCAAACCCTCTGCCATGGTCAGGAACACCTTCCACTAGACCAGGTTGCTGCAAGCCCCATCCAATCTGGTCTTGAACACTTCCAGGCATGGGGCATCCACATCTCTGCACAACCTGTGCCGGTGTCTTGTCACCCTCATAATTGCTAATACGTGAGCTCTGGAGATACCCCTTCATATGCTGTTAAATGCACTTTTTTCAGATTTTTGCTTGTGTTTTTTCTACAAAACCTGTTATCTGTGTGTACAGGGGAGATTTGGCAGATGCCCAGGGGCTTCATAGAGTGGAGCCATCAGCCCTTAAGGTTTGATGTTGCTGGGAAGGTTGTCTTGGGAGAAAATAGGCCTGTGCAAACATGGCTCAAGGGGAATACGGATGTTGGTTTAGTGACGCCACTGCGTGTTGTCAGTGTACATATTTTTATTTAATTCTTTTTTTGTTTCAACAATAAAAGAGCAGAAATCAACTCGTTCTCAAAATATAAAATTTCACTTAGAAGCCCAGAACTGGCTGAGGCAGTGTACTGTGTGTTTTGGTTTTGTTTGCTCATGTGCCAAAGAGTCCCCTCGCTCATCCAGATGGTTCTCACTGCGCTCCCAGATAAAGGCAGCCTGTTCACTGTTGCTGCACGGAGTGCATGGCAGCAGATCCCAGAACACCACGTCCAGTGCTTTTACTGGCTGTTCTCAGTGAGGGAGGCCAGTTGCAAATCTCATGGTGCTTAAAGGTGTTCTTTGTAATACAGATCTCATATTTTCATGTGAAGTAAGATTACATTGTGTATCAATACAAAGTGAACAATTTTTTTAAAAAAGCACGGAAGGTTGATTTGCCACATCTCATCAGTTTATCCAAAGATCTTATGTGAAGCTGTTTCTCTTAATTTCTATTCTTTTCTACAGCAGGAACAAGGTGATGTTGCTGTATCACCTTTTTCAAAAGATAATTGTACTGATTTTTCATTTGCCACTCCTACCATTATTATCTGTCTGATGGTCTCAAACACTACAAGAGCACATTTCACTGCTCAACGTATGTACTTCAGCTACTGACAGAACTGGTACAGAGAACGGTTCTGATCAATGAGAAAACTGTGGTTAGTCCCCCCACAAAATTAAGACTTCTGATGAGATCTTTCCTTTGCTGGTTAAGTGCTGAAGATATTGCTGGTGGTAAAGAGGTAAAAATGAAATTTTTAAAATGCTGTAAAAATGGTAAAACAAGATACCAGTAAAAAGCACTGGCAAGAAGATTCAAAGAAAGAAAGGGAAAGTCTGTTTCCAAGGGAATACACTTACTTTTCTTTCCCACTTTTTTGCACAACAGCCAGCCACTTGACAACTGCCTGCTTTTGGCATTTGTCAGCTCTTGTATTAGCTTTTAATGTTTGTTGATAATTTTATGTCATTTGTGTCTGTGAATATAGATCTGGTTATTTATATGAAAAAAATGTATTACTAGTAAATATTGTTAAGTCTCTGAAAGGCTACATTGTATTGGCCTTCTGATATTTATATGTCCACACACAACTAATGAGCTTCAGAGGAAATAAAGAGCAGAGCTCTGTTTATCCTCTTCCTGAAGGTCAACGGACAAAATCAAAAGCATCCAAGGTCACACAAAGTACATTTTCAAGTTGATTTATGCCACAGTTTATCCTGTTTCTTTATATACCTTTTTTTTCCAGTGAGCATCAGAATGGATGGCACAAATATGCGAGAAGCTCATCGGCGATCAAGTTAATTGTTATAGTGCCTGCTGTGCATACATAGAGCTTATCACACGCTTTCTTTCTCCCTGAATTTGCATAACTTTTAAAATTATTACTATAATAAGCATTCACATTAAAAGAATGGTAGAAAATAAATTAGAAAATGCACTTGCAGCCTTAATTTGATCCCCTTTATAATACCATTTTTAATTCAGGCAGCATGACCAATGCAATTTCTTTCCTCTGGCTTCATGGCATGTTCAGCACCCAGTATGGAGTTAGATAAGACTTATGTAGCTGATGAAGCTGGTCCCCACTGTATTCGTATCAAAATATATATGTATTTCAGTATGTATTTCTCCTAATAATTTCTAAGTGGCTGAAAGCTATTCCCATATATACCATGTGTCTGTGCTCCCAAATGGTGAGATCTCTTCCCTTTACCCTGCCTGTTCTACCCAGATCTACGTGACTGTGATGTGTTGTTAGTGAAACTGTTGTGGAGCTTCAGTGCTTGTCCTGCTCAGGCAGGAGCAGCAAAGTTGCCAGCAGAAAAAGCAAAATAGTCTGTATAGTCTTGCTCTGGGGAAAAATAATCAGATTAAACTTCCCAACTGGCTCCTTAAAAAGTGAAATAAATCCTTTTATAACAAGTAATAATTCACTTCTCATAAACCTGTCAGCACCAGCCGGAGCTCAGACACTATATAAACATATGTACATCTTGGATTAATTACACTTGCATTCAAATTCCGTACAAGGATCCTGCAAGAAAACACTAAATATTCTGATGACAGGTATTAGTGAACACAGCCTCACGTTTTCCACATCCCCCTGGTGCTGAAGCCAGTGACCAAGGTTTCTCACAGCAGCAAGTTCCAGAAGTTAAATACCTGTTAGATAAAGCAGCACTCCTTTTTCTAAGATCTGGAGCACTCTCCCCAGATTTACCAAATGCCTCCTACTCCTGGTATTGGCAAATTATGTTTCTGCCTGTGTTTTATTTGCTATTTTGCGATTTTGTAAACCTCTTACCTTGCTTCAGCCCTCTCAAAATTAAGGTTTCACAGTCCTACTAGTCTCTCCTCCAAAAGCAGCTGCTTCCTCAGGATCATGTTAAATTCTCCTTTCTGTAGCTACTCAACTTCTCTGTGCCTTTCATGAGCACTGTGTGCTGTTCTGGTCTCCACATCCCAAAATATGGGCTCACCCTGGTTTTACACAGCAGAAAAATTATTCTGTCTGTTTTGTTCTCTAACACTTTTCCTTAGATTTTTTTGGCTGCCACAGCATTATGAAATGAATGTATCCAGTCTTCATTTTAAGATATAAAGACATGAAAAAATTCCCACTTACCTTGCTCTGTTTCTCCCGTGACTGATTACCCTCATTGTAAAAACCATGCTGAGTTTTAAGTTTTCTATGTTTAACATTCAAATGGTTTTCTACCCACTGCTTGCTCCTGTTGCTGTAAGTGTGCATAAACATCACATAGCTTTGTGCATAATGCACACAAACCTTCCGAGTTTGCGTTTTACCAGAAGTAATAGTAACAAACAAGTGATCCTGGGCTTAACCACCAGGATACAGAGATCCTTGAGCACCATGTGCAAGATGAAACTGCTTTTCCTGCCTCTCTCTGGTTTCCTTCTCGGGAAAATGCTAAAGCTCAGAAACAAAACTTTGGTGCTCTAACCAGTTGGTTTGCTTGTGACAGTAAGCAAGATTTAGTATGTATTTTTGTTAGCCTTCTGTACTGTAGTATACTTCAACAAATCATATGGGACTGTCTATCGATAGTACATACACAGGAGAAAAAGAATCAACGGTTTTTTTGAGTAAATACATCTAAATACTTGTGTCAGCTGAAATTTGTTACCTTGACACTACCTTTAGTCCATCAAAAATATTTTCTTGGAAAGATTATTTGCTGCATTTGTTGATAAATGTCAAAGTATCAAGTTGGGAGAAACATCTGTATAGATGTCCGCATTTTCATTGGCATAATTTAGTTTATGAACACAGAATGCACTGATTCTGTCGGTAACAAGTACAATTTTTCAGGCAGTAGAAAACACCAACTTTAAAATACCTGATTTTGTAAATAATTTGTCCTAGGTGTTACCTAGATGTGAAAAGAAATACCTCTGGCTGTCATGTCGTACTTGTGACATAAAATGGCACGTGTTTGAATCTAGATAAAAGTAGTATCTGTGACATAAGACGTGTGGGATGACCATGTTGTTTAAACTACCCTGAGCAACACTGCGTAGCAGATGTAGAGTTTATGGCTCCCACGTCAGAGAAGCCCTAAGCAACGGCAGTGCTGTGTAAACAGGGTAGATTCAAATAAGGACTTAGCTAAGCACTTGGTTCTCTTGCATACAAAGTGGAAGCTGTACCCATTTTGGTTGTACTTTAGTGTCTGGCCCCAGCACTGAAAACATTACATTAAGAACTTCTTCACACAAGTTGGTATGAATTCTGGGCAGAGGGAGCTGGTGGGAGCAGACCTTTGTGCGTGTCTCGTGGTAGCCAGTCATTCACTGGGTAGCCCTGATCCTGCTGCCTGGCTATGTTGGCCTTAGAGTACACAGACATTGCTACTAAATAAAAGTAGAAAGTTTTCAGATTGTTTTGTTTTAAGAGAGGAAAGAAAATTAACCTCTCTGTCAGTTATTCAAAGACTAATCTGAATCCAAACTATCAATTGCTGTCTGTGTTTTCCAGCAGAACCTGTTCAAACACAAGTTTGTTGATGTTGAGGGGGTTGTCATACAGAGAGCTCTGAAAATTATTTCTTCCTTGAGCCTTTGCTTGCAAATCTGGAATTGTCTTTTGCTCTATGTACAAACTTGTCCCCTCCCCATCTTCTTGCATTTCCACCTGACACAGTTCAGGTTATCAGCATTTCTGTACTGGGTCCCAACCTGCCACTACTCAAGACATGTATTGCTCTGTCACTGTTGGTACAGCTCCTGTTTTCACATCTTCTGTTGTCACCTTTGTCCATTGAATGTTATCAACCACTTCTCACACTTGGCATTTGCCCATTTGTCACATATCTTCACTAGATGCTTGTCAAACAACAGTTGCCCTTCCCCTCACCTCCAAGGTTTACCCTATAACCACAATCTATCCCTCACCCCATCTTGCTTATCTCCTCTGGCCTCCTTTCAGACTGAGCCTCAATCTCTTCCTCCTCTTGCAGCGCCTGATGTCTCGCTGAGACAGAAGCCATGATGCCTTTGCTCTTTGGCCGTGTTTTTTGGCATCCACCAGAAGCCGTTGACACATTTCACTGTTCCTAGTGTTTGTGTCCTGCCCTTTGGTGCTCAGAGTTCCATCCCAAGCACGGAAGTGCTGTACACAAACATGGGTCAATACTACAATGAAGGGCTCATTTTACAGGTCAGCATGGTGTGTTAACTAATTCCAGGTGCTGAAATTGCAGTGTTAAATGTAGATTGCAACAGTAAAAATTAGCTTTATCCACCAAATCCCCAAATTTTTGTATTTCCCACTGAAAACCCTTTTATGGGCTTTATTACAGCTGTTAGCACTTTTTAAAATTAAACTCATACTGCAGCATGAAGATCAGTTAACCAGTTTTCAGGGAAAATCAGTAAGCAGTTCCTATTGTATTTTACTGTCAGTCTTCACATCCTGTGCTTTGGTGTACATTATGAAAATGTTGATAGAGGATTCTGTATCTCAGGGGAGGATAATGGGGATGTGAAACTTCTCACTTCTAGGCTGGTTTTCCAATTCAGTTTAGGTTAAGTTTTACAAAAGTATTTGATATTTGACTGCAGCTTGGATGTCTTCATTCAAGGAAACAGGTGATCTTATCATCCAAGGCAGAGGATTTTAAGGCCACCTCACCATGTCCGGATCCCTCTTTGTCAGTCTTAGCAAAAAAATGATTGGTCTGTCGAGCTGAAAAATGCTGCCTTCAACTATGACTTAAATCATGTCTGCATAGGAAACTAATTGAATGGGTGTTCCGTGTACGGTGCTGCTCCTGAGGGGGTTTTTGACTTTAATTCCCAAGGCTGTCAGTCCAGAAGAGTTGCATTAAAAGAAGAGGAAAAGAATCTGGTTTTAGAGAATGCAGCAGCACTGCCTTTTGTTGCAGTTGCTTTGAAGTGTCTCTCCATTGACATCTAGTGTCCATACAGGAAGATCTTTAGATTCCTCACGGCCATGCTGGCGATATTTATCTCTAAACGTTTAAGGGTTTTTTCCTTGTGTAGTTACTACGAGCTCTTATTGATCATACCAGGTCAGCCAGTAGGTAAGACTGATGATGCAAACACATCATGCAAACAATCTCCCTACTCTTTACAGTGATACCAGACATGCATGTATGTCTGTGTTCTGAACAACCCCAAGAACCCTTTTCAGTGCTTTGCAGTGCAAAAATGTTATGCCTTTTAAATTTTTTCTCTAAATACCTGTAAAATATTTTCAATCTATATTTCTCTCCTCAGAGCATGCAAGCAATTGTGAACCAGTGAATATTCAATACAGATCTTATGAAGTATTGTACTTTGTAGTCAAGCATTATTCTAATTATATTTAATTAAAGAAGGGTATTTTCAATGATAGAAATCTCTTCTTTACACTCCATTTTATCACTGGAAGATACTTAATAAAGAAGTGTCTTTATTCTTAAAATGGTGAGTTAATTTCATACTTATTTATATATACTGTAGAAATCCCAAGTTTTTCCAAAAGGATTTGTTGTTCTGCTTTTGTAAAATCTTGAACAATGGCAGTGAGCAATTGATCATGTCATTACTGTACACTTTGCTCTGTGAGCAGCTCTTCCTTTGCAGTACTTCCTCCTGCTCCTTCAGCCAGCCTGAAGTGCTTCTCTTGGGGTGTGCACACAGGGGCTCTGCCAGAGTCACAGCCACACCATGCTTGGTCCTAGACTGATGTGAAGTCCTTCCCTACTCTGAAAACTCCCTGTACATTCATACTTGGATCATTTCCATTGTTATCTGCTCACAAAGGCAGTTATTCCAAATAAATTATGTTATGAAAGCTAAACAAGATATGTTGTCCTAATATTTGTGTTGCAGCTTCAGGAAAAGACAACTGGTTCAAGGATGCACACCAGGCACAGCTTCTGTCCATGATGGACTCTGTGTATCCAGGGTGCTCACAGACTCCATCATTTCTTGGCAGTGTTTTATGATTCATCCCTTTCCAGCCTTTCCTCAATGTCTCATAAGCCCTAGATAAGCTCTCTCTTGGATTGGTGATACCTGACGTAGCAGGGTCCTGTCCTTGCCAGCTGGTGGAAGTTACTAGTGTGAAAATAATAGATCTTTGCCTTGGAACAGCAGGAAACCTGCTGAAAAAGAGCTAGAACAGCCTTGAACTTCTCCTGTGAAGGTCAGAGGAGAGTGAATCAGTATTTTCCACCATTTCTGGAAAAGGAGCAGTCATCAGTTTCTATGGACAGTCACATATTTTCCCTTTTTCTCCTTTCAGTGTTTTGTTATTTAAAAATGCTCGTTACATTAACTGTCAGAGAGTCTGTGTTGAAAGAACCCGCTGAATCAATACATCCAGAATAAGAATGACAGCATCATTAAGATGTATCCTGCTTAGATTATTCATAATTTAACAATAAAGCAAAACATGTGATCATGAGTAATAAAGGAATGTGACATAAATGATTTCATTCAGAGCAGTGCATTAATGCAGGCAGTGGCGAAGCTGCTGCAGCAGCAGGCAGAGTCTTCAGTTGCAACTGCTTATAATTAGGGTTACAAATAGGTGTTTATGTCTGTCTTTGCCATGATCCTTTGGCCACCCTAGCTTTTCATCCCCAGTAGGACTCAGTGCTTCCAGCAGCCCCAGATTTTCCCTCCATGGCATCAATGGAAGGAGGCAGGAGCCAAGAGCATCGTGTTGCTGTGGCAACACATCCCACTTTCCTGGGGATCTTGTTGCCTCGGCGACATCGGGCGGGCAATGCCTGTAGATCAAATCCACTCAAAGCAGCTGCCCCCTGAAAAGCAGGACAGCTCTGGCCTCCGGTGGCATGGGAGCCCAGAGGTTCACGGCCTGGTGCATGTAGGACCCTGCACTCACAGCAGGGTCTGGGCCAGGAGAGGGTGACCCATGTGTGTGGTCCTTCAGGTAGTGAGGTGAGGCTACAGCCAAAAGGAGCTTCCCATTACCATCTAGTGTGTTAAAATAAGATGGATGGCAGGAAAGCCAATGTCAGAGGGAGGGGTTTTGCTGAAGGGAGCAAATTCTGGGGCCACTGTACTTGGTTTGAATGATCAGGACCTGCAAACATACCCCAACATCAGAAGTCATTGCCTCTTGTTACATAATCCATCTGTGAAAGGAGGTGAGCTTGTACATTGATTTTAGGGTAGTCCAGTGCTGCTTTTCACTGTGTCACATCCAGTACCCAGCACCACATAGGCAGCAGATTAAAGACCAATTTACATAGGCAAATGCCGTGTTAATGCTATGAGCACAGAGCCTCCCTCTCGTGTGCCTGTAGGCTCTCCCGTGACCAGCCCCAACCCACAGTAAAGCAGTGACACGATCTCAAGAGCCCCCAGATCCTTTGTCACAAGAGTGGTTTT
This sequence comes from Oreocharis arfaki, assembly GCA_013398015.1. Taxonomy (NCBI): domain Eukaryota; kingdom Metazoa; phylum Chordata; class Aves; order Passeriformes; family Paramythiidae; genus Oreocharis; species Oreocharis arfaki. The sequence continues at coordinate 338,123 of VZRR01002582.1, forward strand.
GGCTATCTGCACCAAACACCTTCTGTGGGCTTCACTGGAGCCCTCTGCCAGTAAGATGAGGGGGTTCAAAGCTCAATACATGGACACCAGTTATGGACATCAGTTATCCACTGCACTGGGAGAGCAATTTGAGAAGCAGGAAGATGATAAAGGACAGACAAATTTGCACAAGACAGGTAAATTCCTTGTAATTTTTCAGTTCCTATAGGAATCTCTTCTCCCTTTACACTGTTGCATTAAGAAGCCTCTTGCCTACTGTAATTAGCCCTTGAACAAACATCATCTCTGGAACGCAAGCCTCTGTTGTCCTGATTTTGAGAGTTAGCAGTGCTTTACCTTTTTTTTAAGCCTTACACTAATTATTGCAGAAGAGGAGAGCCTGCTCCAGGGAGTCTGATTTCCAGAGGCCTGCTCTTTTGGCCTCTGGAAATATTACCATATGCTCCAGAACTGTGTCTCAATGGTGTTAACATACCTGGCTTTAAGTAGGTATTGCCTGTACTTGCAGCTACACCCTACTGCTTGCTCTATCCTTGGATTTCTGACATTAGCCTAATTCTCACTGAGCCATTCTGTGTGCATTTTCCACACAACGTTAGCTGTCTTTCTTCTCACAATCAGAGCTGTGGTTAATTGTGTTTACAAAGGATTCCTGAACTGTGGGAAATGTTTCTCAGAATGTGCAGTTTTGCATCATTTAGCCTTGAAAAAATGCTGCTTCCCCTGACCTCTTGTTGATTTTTTCTCAATGACTCTGGTAATTGCATCAGTAACCTTAGGAGTCACATTTTCCTTTCACATCTAGGAAAGATCCAACCTTTCTTTACCCTTTCCCAGCTGAATCACATATCCAGTCCCTCCTGTTTTCTGTGGCTCAACCACACCAGCTCTTTTTCTGACTTCTTGTTTCACCTTTGTCCAGAATAAACTCTGCCACTTTCCTAGGATATCATTTCCACCACTCTACTTTTCTATTAAATTCTCAGTCTTTCTTCTCTTCTCCTGCATCAAACACATTTCTTATCTTCTCCATCAACATCCTCTATAACGGATCTTCAGTCAGGTCCATCAGCATTCATTCTGACAGCATTGTCCCCAAAATTCTGACAGCATTTTGACACCATATCGAACAGATGTGTCGGTGTTTTTTCCACACCTCCCCACCACAGCTGGGCAGAGCTCTCCAGAAACGTCTGCAAAGGGGGTTTGGGGCACGAAGACCAGCATGGTACCACATGCTCCCTCCTGTTCAGGGGATTCATCTGCCACATTTCACTCATACTTAAAACCAAACTGCCTTGAGAAAGACCTTTTTTTGTTTCAGCACACTGAGAAAATTGGAGTGCACCCCAAACCCACACATTTCAGGTTCTCATGTCATCTCAAAGCCACTCGGTCCCCACACTGATGTTCCACATTATCTGCAGTTGTGTGTTGAGGTTCCCTTTCCAACACACACAAGCAATGTCAGTTCCTTGAGGTTAACCTGCAGTCAGCAAGAAGCTGTAGGCAACACGCAGAGAAAAAACCTGTTTCCTCTCTCTCTTCACACCTCTTTAAAGGGGACTGGTTTTTCTGAGTCACAGCTAACGCAAACCTGTTGGAAAAGATTCAGCTTAGATTTATGCTGTGGCTCAGAGGAATATGAAAGACCATTTAGTGTTCAAAGTATTATTTTGAATTATTAATCAAGCACCCTGTCTGGCTGGGCTCTGTCAGGCCCTTCTTTGGATTTTGTAGAGTTTATTTCTCTTGTCATCCTGAGCAGACTTTGACATGCAGAACACAGGCTTGTTGATGAAATGAGAAGATTGCTGGCAAATTTTGGCTCTGTCTCTGCATTTGCAGTAGGATCTCAGTGCAGGGGATATGCAGTGCAGTAGTTCTTTTGTTCATATTTAATCATATGAGAAAGAAGAATGTAATTAAGGCCTGTCTCCCTCAATCTCCTCCCTGCCTCAGAGTATTCCAACCCTTTGAGATAAAGTAAATGGAGCTTTTTCTGGCAGCGAAGTGCAGCCCAGAGCATACCAGGAGTGATTCTGCCCCCATCACTCCACAGTTTTCATTTGACAATGTTTTCCCTCTGAGCAGTTTCCCATGTGAAGGAACACAGCCATTACGAACAGCATTGCAGGTACCAAAATCTGATCAGAGCTGGAAGCACAGTGTTTGCTCTTGGTTTTCTTTGCACCTTTGACAGCCTAGCTTGCGTCACTGTCCCCCTCAATAGCTGGCTGATTTCTCTGTATCTGAAAACACCCTTAGGCAGTTACTAGATTTGAGGATGCAGCATCAAAAAGGGTCTTGGCTCAGAAGGGGTCTTGGCTTTTTTTTTTCTATTTAGCTATTTTAGCTGTTTATTTTCTGTTTAGCTTTGTGTCCCAAGGTAAACTCACTTCATTTATGCTCTCAACCTACCAACCCCTTTAAAGCCCAGCACAGGTTTACGAAAGAGCTGCTGCCGAAGAATCCTGAAAATTGGAAATGTCTCATTGAAAAGGGTGTTTCAAGCTTGCAATTTTGGTTGGCCTTGGGCTGCAATGGAACCATATCAGCAAAGACAAGAAATGACTGGAAGGGGCAGAAAAGGATGAGTTGACCCACCCGACCCCAGGCCAAGGCCTTGGGCAGCATGGGGAGGTGGTCCAGGATCCTGATGGGGAGGGATGGTGTTCAACCAGACCAAAGAGAAACATCCCAAGCTTGAGTGAGCCCTGCCAGAGAGCTACAGAAAAATAGTCAATGAGAAGACAGTTGATTGATGAAATTGCCTGAAATGAGGAAGGAGGGAGGAGGCTTTAGTATGTAAACACTTTAATCGCAAAGTTGTTTATTCTGAGCTATCCTAAGAGCTCACAGGGTAAGTGTTATTGCTGTTTCCCAGGCTATGTAACAGGCACAGAGACTGACAGAGAAGTTTTCCGCTTAGTGGCAGGGTTATTAAATTATAAAAAAGATAAGAGTTTATCACAGAAGCAATACGCTGCTATTCTCTCAAGACTTTGCTGCTGAACTTTAGAGGAAATACTGTGGAAATCAAAGTGGTGCTCAAAAGGGAGAAATCTTCTACAGAAAAAAATGCTGATTTAAATCTTGTTTCAATTTGCAAAACTATTTTTGCAAACAGTCCTACAGAGAGGATTTAAACAAGGGGAAAATATATTCCAGTTGCTTGGGATCAAAATCCAAGTCTCAGACACACAAGGACTAGTCCAGAGGGAGAAGATGCTGAAAAAAGCCATGGCAAATGAGGGACTCAATGGGCGTGTAAAGTGAAGGGGAGAAAAGGACAAAAGAATAGAAAATGTTCTTGCAGTAGCAAAAGTGCAGCTAAAACATGAGATTTGGCTATGTGGGGAATAAACAAAAGGTTATATGGGAGGATTTCTTGGGAGGTAGTGAGTCTGAAGGTTGCACAGTGGCAGTGCTGGTGCTTAGAAGGAAAACTGCAGGAAGGTTGGTTTAACTGGGAGGAGGCTATTCCCATGGTGGAGAAATACAGACATGATGAGTCCAGGAAAGACGAGGTAAAATAAAATGGAAAGGATAGAATGGAATGGAAGTAGAGGCCAGTGCTGGGTGCCCACAGTGTCCTGCTGCAGCCAAGCACAAGCAGAGAGCATGGCCATGATTGGGGTCTGGGCTGGGGCAGCGGGGCCACAGCCCAGCACAGCAGGGATGCACAGGGAGCTGGTCCTGGTTCTGCTGCTCAGCATCCTGCCATTATCATGGTCCTCCTTGTCTGCTGCTGACTTCCACCCCACCCCAGCAATGCGGCAGCCCCCTCCCCCACAGGGGTTGTCTCTATCTGAAGCAGCACATCTGAGGCTTTAAAAACATCCAAATAATTATTAGTTACCTTTAAACTGAGATATTTGAAGATTAAAGAAATAAACAACCAAGGCAAAAACGACAAAACAGAGTATCTGTTATCCTACTTCAGGAAAGTATTTGATCAAGTGCCAGACATGGAAGGTCTGCTCCAGCTGCTGTTTGCTGCAGGTTGAGCAAAGCAAACACTTGCACTGTACTCATGGCCTTCAGACTGAAGTTGTGTGTAAGAATAGGAAGTGATGGTATCTCATGTTAAAGGACACAGTTGCTTGCCCAGTTATCCCTATGACAGGATTCAGATTCTGCTCACAGTCAAAAGCAAATTGTTCAAAATACGCTTTAAACTAGGCCAGTACTTTGGGAAAGGTCAAATTCTTGTAGGAATTCTGAGCAGTATATATTTTTACAGGAAAAGACCCAATAAAGAAGGAAAAATAGAGGAGGCAGCAGGCACTCACTGTATCAGCAGTTCAGGCTCCCAGACTGCTGAGACGAACTGCCCTCAGGGAAATGAGATTATACCTTGCCTCTGACATATATAGAATAACAGATTTCTCATTCATCTCTAAATTCATATTCAAACCGATTAGGCAAGATCTACTGGAACAGGAGGAAAATCATGACCAAAACTTAGAAGCAGTATTTGTTTGCCAGATGAAGTCTCAGGGAACATTCTTTTGGAAATGAATCCTGTAGTCACCGGAAGAAGTTAGAGAAATTAAGGATGACTGCTCCACGCTTTCAGTAAATGGAAACCTATTTATTTATTTATTTTTTATGAAGACAAGTTGCTTAAGAAATATTTAGGGCAAAGAGGGTCCTAGAGAAAAAAATAAGAGTAATCAAGAATAAGTAAAAAATCAAATAGTAAATAAATTCTTTAGTTCAGAAATTCTTTAAAGTTCATTTAGAATTAATTTAATTTGAACTTCATGGCATATGACAAGAAATTGCTTATGAAAATGGAAATCAAGTGGTAAGGATCATTATTGTCAGAATTCAAGAGTACTAGTGTTTTCAGTAAGATGGTTACGTATTGTAGCAAAATGTGTAGTGTTGTTTACTTATTTGAAAAAAACTTTTATATTTGAGATATTTTGACATAAACAAAAAAGATGTAACCATTTATCACTGTGTCCTGGGTTGCAGTATATTCTATTACCATCTTCATGAGCTGTGAAAGCAGGTGGGGCAGTGCTTCTTTGCCTCCTCCCTCCGGACTCTGTTCTGCTAATGGGAGCATCTGTGCCTTGCCAAAGGACTCATAGATAACGGACTCTGGACTATCTCCTGTTAATGGGCCCATCAGTGCCTCACCACCCCATTGTGAGATGCTCTGCCTGGGAGGGGGCACAGAACATTTCCCACTTGGATATAATCAGGGGTTTCTCAGGCAGAGGGGGCTTTTCTCTCCGCGGGACTTCCAGAGGACGGGAGGCTGCATCGCTGGACCTTCAGGCGAGGACCAGGCCCTTTTCCACGGGACCGCTGTTTTCACCGGAGCTGCTGCACCCACCCTGCTCACTGGGAGCCACCAGCGCTGCTGCCGGCTGTGATCAACTCTGCTCCGGGAGGGGAAGCTGCCTGGCAGCCGAGAAGGCTGCACTGGGTGACTGTGCTGTTTTGTAATAACTGCCATAGTTATTGCTGTTTATTGTTTTGTTTTGTTTTATATATATATAAATTAGTAAAGAACTGTTATTCCTATTTCTCATATCCTTGCCTGAAAGCCCCTTAATTTCAAAGTCATAATAATCCGGAGGGAAGGGGGTTACATTTCCCATTTCAAAGGGGGTTTCTGCCTCACTTAAACAGACGCCTGTCTTTCAAACCAAGACACACTGTTACATCAGTTAAACGTACAAAGAATAACAAATCTCAGAGGAAGATTAGAAAAAAACAAATTTAGAATGTCGTAAGAGCACAGGAGGTTACGGATTATGACTTTCCAGCTGGATTCTACCAAGCATTTTAAATTTTGAGGGGCACTTGAGTTGGCATCCTGTGTGCAACAAGCTTACATGTGAAAATGAGGTTTTTATCCCCCAAAATATGTCACCGCCTTGTTCACTTGTAGCCCTTTAAGGAGTCTTAGAAAGTGCCATGTCCTGCCAGAGCTGAATATCACTGCTGAATCCTGACGGTGTCACATCTCTCCCACAGGAGCTGCAATCTGTGGTCTGGGTTTGAACACTGAACCGAGGCTGACTGTGCACAGCTGGGGCAGGGGCCAGGTCGTAGCCATGGAGGAAGGACCTGCAGCCACATCGCCCAGAGATGTTTCTGACATTTGACACAGAAAAGGCTCTGAAGGACTGGGGCAGAGCTTGTGGGCAGAAATTCCCCTCCAGGGAATTTCCTCCTCATCCTCTCCATCATTAAATGATGCAGACAAAGTGGGTCACTGGTTGACAACACTTCAACCAAATGTTCAGTGGACCTAAGGGTTTATGAATCTCAGAGTTATTCTTCATGTCCCATTGAAATCATCTGTGTACATAACAAAGCTGAATTTCCTGTTTTCATCACCAGGTCACCCAGGTGGGGCTGGCATTGCAGTTCGCCCTCACATTCCTGAACACATACATCCCAGGATACCAGTGACTTCGGAAAGATCTTTCCCTTAGAAGCTAAATTGTAGGAAATTTCAGAAGTGACACGCAGTTGCCGAAGATCTTACTTGGGCAAATACTTGTGGGCAAACATTTAACAGTTTTCAGGGCTCCTAGCAATCATGTTTCAGGGAGTGTAAAACAGCCATGTGACTAATGTGATTAGCAGCTCTGTCAGCAAGTAAAACTAGACATGAAAATCAAGATGAGCCTCTTCCATGGACACCTCACTTCAAGATCTTACAATTATTCTTAGCAAGGCTTTAGCAGGTGAGTTGAAGTGTGAATAAAAGGGACACAAAGCAAGAAGGAAACACCCTGAATGCAGCAGGCTGGACACTGTCAGTTTTGCCATCACCAGCAATGGAGTCAGGATGGAAAAAGGCCAGGCAGTCTTTTGTTCAGAAAAACAGGCTTGTTTATTGATGGTGTAATTGTTTCTAAGCAATATGGGTTAATTTAAACCCCTCATCCTTTCCTAATGCGTACACCACCTTCAGCAAAGAATGCTCTGTGAATATAGCAGAAGTGGGGAGGTTATTCCAGATCAGTCAAATTTAATTATAGAAGAACCTATAGAAGACAGATTATCAGCCAGCTACTCGATGAAGAAATTTTAAGCATATTTAGAAATCAATGTCCATTTTATTAAGCAGATGTGCCAGTGCCCAGAGGAAAGTAATAGAGAATGGAATAGAAAATATCAATATGGCTGATAGAAACTATTATCTTTTCATTAAAAAATGGTATGTAGGAGAAATACAAAGTAGGGGGAAAGGCATTATATCAGGATAGGTTAAATAAGACACCCGCTTGGAAAAGAACCCAAAGGAGAAGGGCCCAGAAAGTTAAAAACTATTTCAGGAAAGACGAAGGGGAACAATTTGTTTTTATTTCTCACAGGACTAGATTTAAGTGACATCAGTGAAACCATTCAGCCAATCTGAAACAAAGCAGCACATGATTAAACAGTGCCACTCACTGCCGTCAGAGACTGGAGAGGCCAAACCCAGAAAGGTGTCTGGAAGGTAGTTGTATTGAAAACCAAGCCTAGAGCTCGGGGTGTGGATACAGGCTCCAGCCGAGTAAATGCCAGTCTGTGGTGGTGGATGGCAGAGCTGGTGGCAGCACCGTGGGGAGGTACAACTGGGTGCTTTTTGCCCCCTGCTCCTCTCACTGCAGGCAGAGCTCTGGGCTGAGAGACCCTCAGTCTGAGGCCCAAACCCCATTCTTAGTGACACAGCCTGCTTTTATCTTTTCCAGAAAGAGTACCCTTAGCTGTATTAAATTCTGTTTGCTGAAGGAGTGAGGCGGAGGAGCCGTGCTTCACAGCCCAGTTCCCTTTGGGACAGTTCTCTACATCCTCACCCACGCCTGTGCCCGGAGTAGGAGCATGGAAGGAAGCAGGGGGAGAGACGAGAGGTCAGCACAGACCCGTCCCCGGGAAGGGCTGCCTTCCTGGGAAGGGCTGCTCTCCCAAAGCAGCAGGCAGCTCTGGCATCTCTGGACATGCCCACACTGGAGAGCAGGACAGCTGCATGCTGCATTTTGGGAGCATTAATGAGAGAAATGCCAGGAACAGTCTGTGCTTTTGGGGCAAACAGCGTGTGGATGCTTCATCCTCTCACCTGGACCCACAGGGAAGAAAATGGGGAAACCCCCAACAATTTGTCATCAGCACCTAAGAGAATTCATCCACATCACAAGGAATTGCTCCTGTCGGGGGAGACAGACATTTCACACCAGTGCCATGTCACCGTGCCTCATCCATTATCCCTGGCAGGCACAGAAGCACCCCCAGGTGCCTCCCCAGCCCAGGGAAACTGAACTTTGTTGTCCGATGGAGTTTTGCTGCATGGAGGCGGGGGGGGGGGGATCTGGGACAGCCCAGCTTGTTCCACCTGGAGCGGATGGGCAGTGGGCAAGGACAGAGATCGGGAGGAGCACCCAGGGCTCTGCCCACACACGTTCCCCATCTCGGCAGCAGCAAAGGCCGGCCCCTTTCCAGGGATGCTGGCGGAGCAAGAGGAGACCCTGCTCCGGCCTCCTGCCCACCGCAGCTTCAGGGTCGTTGCCAGGAGAAGCTCTGCGGTAGAAGCCAGGGCTCACCCCCCGCAGAAGCTGCCCGTGCCTCGCGGCTGAGCACGCCTGCTCCGATGGGAAATGGGTGGTGGGGCTGGGAGAACAGAGAGTTCCCTCCGCCGAGTGATCTCCTGCCATCGACTGCCAGATCCTGAACTTTGGCTCCGGCCAGGAGGCAGTAAACGAAGCAGATAATTGCCTGGCAGTGAGTGATAGGGAGTCAAGGGTGAGCGGGCAGAGAGGGGCGGGGGATGAGCAGGAGGATTATGTTTCAGAGGGAAGTATTTTTTTAGGATTTGTCTATGCAGGCATTCAGGAGCTTTTCTGAATCACATGAGTTTAGCCCCAGGAGAAGGAGGACTCGCTGTAATTTTACACCTTTTCAGCATGTCAGCTGGTTCTGCTAAAATCTGTGTAGGGATTAAAGATGGGAAGGGGCAGAGAATTTATTTCCTTGCCTTTGGTCTCCAGGACAAACATTCAAAGCTAAATCACAGTTTAGAATTTTTTGATGGCATGAGTGGGGAGACGAAGGAGCCAGCAGCTGACAGTAATAAATAACTACTAGGAAACAGTATTAGGAAATAGTTCCAAGGAGAAATATCGCTGCTGGGATATGCTTTCAGCCTTGGGGAATCCATATCCAGGCATCTCAACATTTACTTTAGTATCCAGAGTTTGTGTGCAACTTCTCTCAGGCCCAGAGCAGCAGCAGCGCTGAGGGAGAAGCCTGAGCTCAGGTCTCCGATGAAGAAGGGAAGTCAGCTCGTTGCATGGACAAACATCTCAGGCTTCCACCCTCCGTGCCAAGGGTTAGCAACAGCACTGTGTCCTTCAGCAAATTGACACTCAAACTGTCACCTGCAAAGGGAAGTGGAGCTTATCTATGGCCTATTGCTAAAATGTTGATACTGATCTTTACGGCCATGCTTCTAGTAAGCCTAGGGACAACCTGTGCATCATGAACTGCTGAAACGGATCTGTCTGAGCTTGAACTGAACTGTCTGAGCCTAAACTGAACTGTCTGAACTTAAATTAGTGTCTGAATTCGGAGACAGATGTTAGTAAAAATCCTGTCCGATGTCTCCTTAAAGTTTACATTTTTACCAGGTTTGAGATACGCTTGTGGGACTATTCTAATCCATTGAGGTAATGGAAAATGTCTTCAGTTTTATACACAAATCTCCTTAAATTAGAAATGGTTTTCCATTTCAAGCACCCAGCATCAGGCAGCCTGTTTCTCCGCTTCACTGGACAGCTTTCTCAGGGCAGAGTCTGCTGGGCAGAAAGACAAAGTGTGGAGTAAAATGGGGTCAGATAGAGCCTCATCCAGAACCTGACGTTGTGAATGAGCACAGCCGCCTGAGATCCGATCACCCACAAGGCATTCTGGAGAGCAGAGAAGAGGCAGGAATCCCAGCAATCCCTACACCCACCCTCCTGGGAAGCCCCCGGCTGCAAGGCAGGCATCTCCCTGCCATCATCTGAGTCAGGAGCAAAAGTCCCCAGGATGCAGCTGCCAGGGCAGCCGGATCTATTTTCAGCTGAGATAGCTGGGCAGCACTGTCAAAGCCCTTTGGTGCAGAGCACACCCGGTGCCACTGTCACAGTGCCTCAGCATGCATGGCTTCACATCATTGACTCAGCAGGCATTTTAGGCTGTGGCCTGGACAAGCCAGCAGTGCGGTCACACATTACGGTTGGAAGCAGGATGTCATGAGGAGAAGAACATGGGCCACCAATATGCCCTTGTGGCAAAGAAGGCTGCCAGCCTGCTGGGCTGCTTTAGGAAGAGCATTGCCACCAGGCCTGAGGAGATGAACCTTCCCTGCTCTCAACACTGGTGAGGCCACAGCTGGAGTGCAGGGTCCAGTTCTGGGCTCCCTGATACAGGAGAGGCATTGACATACCGGAGCAGTCCAGTGAGCACTGCAGAGACGGTGAAGGGACTAGAGCATTTGCAGTATGAGGAGACCAGGAGAGGTGGAATTGTTCAGCCTGGAGGAGGCTTCATGAGGATCTTACTGATGTGTATGGATCCCTGATAGGAGAAGGTTTAGAAGATGGAGCCAGACTCTTAGTGGGATTTAGTGACATTGAAATACATAAAGTTCCTCTTAAACGTAAGAGAGAACTTAGTTTTCTGTGAAGCTGGAACTGGTTGCCCCAAGAGGCTGTGAAGTTTCTATCCTTGGAGATATTAAGAACCCAACTGAACACAGTCCTGGGCAACCTGCTGTAGTGGGCCCTGCTTTGGGCAGAAGGGCTGGACTGGACTGTGTCCAGATATGCCTTACAGCCTCAACTGCTTCTGTCATCCTGTGAACTGGGTGGTGGTGAAAACCACTTTGCTCAGGCTGTGTGCAAGGCTGGTCTCTCACCTGCACAAACAGGATATTGACATAGGAGTCCTCTTACCCAAGAGGCAGCAGATAGTAAGAACAATGTAGAAATGGAAAACGGAACCGTCAGAGGCCATTTGGGCACATGCAAAGCTATAGGTTGTGCTGTGTCCGAGAGCATGTTGTTATCTGAAGGTACATGGCCAGCCTGCCCTCCTCCATGCAGACCCCAAAGAACTAGTCAGGGTTTGGCCAGAATTTTGTAAAAACACCAGCCAAACTGACAAAGATCATATTTGAGGCCTGTCTCTTCCTCTGCCCAACAGTGTCCAGTAGCAGATGCTTGCAGAAATAACACAAGAAATAAAACACTCGTTGTGCCTTCACTGGCACACCCTCCAAATCCCCTCAACCAGCAATTCAGGAACATCCTGTGCCAAGGCTTTGCAGCCCTATCAGTTTTCAGTAGATCTTGATGAACTGTTCTTCTGTGGTTTTTTTTTTTTTTTTTTGCATTCTGTTTAAATATTGCTTGATCTCCTCACTGTGTCTTGTATCTGTGAGAAATATGAGTAAATGCACCCTCTTGACATTGCTCACCATTTGTAAGATCTACCTTGTAATGTCCTTTTCCAAACTGGAGAGTCTGTACTGTATGTGCCTCTCACAGGCAGCCTCCTTTAATTAGGCAAATTTGATCAAGACTGACTTGTCAGGGGTGTTCCAAGGACCTTTCTGTCACTGTAGCAATGCTAAGTGTGCACAAAAGCCATTTGCACACAATGGGCAGAGAAATGCAAGCACAGAAGATTTATCTGTCAAGGATTACTTCTGGAATACTTCCAGACACCTCAAATCACCACTGAAAAAATCACTTGCATCAAAGCAGAAGGGCCAGGAGGACGTACAGCACAAGAGTGTTGGGGCACTCTATGCTGATTTTGATACAGCAAACCCAGATGTTATCAGCACAAGGAGCATGAAGAAAAATATCATTGGCACCACTTGCTGGCACCGGTGTACTAGCTGCTACTGTGTGCCCTAAACTGCAGCTACACTGCCTGAATTCCCACAAGAACCCGGGCAATTAGAAAATAACATTTGAATGCAAATCTGGGCCTCTGAAAGCAAAAGAGTCCTCAGGGTGTAGGAAATTATGCCTGTGTTAAAATCCTTCTCTCTTTCTGAGGCTGCACACATTAGAGGCAAGGAATTGGCAAATTTTGTATGGCAGAATCTTGAGAGACATGAGCAGCTTTTAAAATATTTCCAGGGTGCCTGGGTTTCAGTTTTTGAATAAGCAAGCAGATGTGTCTGATGAGCCTTTACAAAGCTCTTCTTCTCCTGCCACTGCTGTTGGAAAGCAGCCCCTCATTCGTGATTGTCTTCAGCCATATTTTACTTAGCTTAAAAGTACCAAATGAAATCAACCATGGTAAACAACAGAATGTTGTCATGAAAAATACAAAGCTCTGCAAAAACCTTGGAGTGGGGAGAATACAGAATATAATTAGGTTAAGTCAGGATCTGAAATGTTTAAAAAAATAGTATTAAAAGGGATAGTTTGGCAGAAGGAAAAGAGCCTACAGTTACTAGTAACAACTGAAGTAGTAGAGAGTGAAGGGAATATTTCAGTCTTCCAGAGCCAAGTATTGCTTAAGGCCACAGACTGGTGAGGCTCAGCTGGTGACAGCAGAGCCAAGGTAAAGTGCTGAGCACCAAGTCAGAGGCCAGTACACAGACTGAGAGTGGGCTCCTTGCTGCTCAAGTGCAGAAGCTGTGCTTTCAAACCCAGCAGCTCAGTCTGGGGCGTTACTAGTCCTTGATTTGGTCTTCAGGAATTTTATGTTTTTCACAGTCTGCAGCACTTAGGATTGATAGGACTGGGATGGGAGGGAGCACTAACCATAGTGCACAGCTCATGACCAAGCCTTGGGGATCTCAGCCTTCCTCTGCTTCAGCTCTTTCCAGCTTTCTGGGAGCTTAGGAGGTCAACTGGATGCAGTTGGCAGGGCAGCTGGAATGGGCAGCTTTAAGCATCACTGTCTGGAATTTTATGAAAGAATATGCACTTCTGTCCCTCCCAAGACATGTCAGTATTTCTGGAGCACATCAACAGAACTGAAAATAAAATTCAGCTTTATAACACTTCTTAAAACTGGAAGTTGTTTCTAGGTACCACAGCCCCAGCATGGAAATCAGAAAGAGGCCAGAGCAGCCACCAGAGCAGCACAGGGCAGAATTTGGTGGTGAGGCAGCACAGAACCATCAGAGCAGACCTGATCCACTTGAAACTAGCGGGGATTTAGCCTCAGTAAACCCAGATTTAGCCTCAGTGAACCCAGTGTTCAAAACCATTTCAGAGGCTCATATCCCATACTCACTTCTCCAAACCAGTGCTAACTCAGTGTTCACACTGTCAGTACTGCATTCATCTGAGGAGGAACAGCAGCCACTCCTGAGCACTGAGGAATGGGGAGGCCCTTGGTGGGTATGGCAGCAGTGAGAATGCAGAGGCAGCTTCATGTGACTGGAATTTTCCTGCACCGGGGCCACCCCTCCTGCCCTGTGAAACACAAGAGGAGGACTCTGGGGAAGGCAGGTTCCCTTCTGGTCTTCCCAAAGAATTGGGAAGGAAAGTATGATTCAAGACTTCTCAGCAGCACAGAGTGGGAAGTTTTTAGGGCTGCCCGTGCCCGTGGAAAGCCAAGGTGAAGGCTGCGTCCTCATGGTACTGGTCAACAGACCACGCCAAGTACTTTCCACAAAGTATGTGTTATTTGTTCCAAGATGTGTTATTTAGCGTGCTGGTTATAGTTAAAAATTTGCATCCACAACGCAGCACCTAACAGGACTTGTATGACAAACATGCCAAATGCAGAATATTCCTTTCTGCAGCTCATGTCACAAATTGAAAAGCTAAAAGGTAAGGGGTTAGCAATCAAAGACAGCACAGCACGACTTATTTCCCAATGAATCTCAGAATTAAGAATTGGAAAGCTTTTGCAAAACTAAGCATGCATGACCATGCAAAAAGTAAATGAACTGAGGCACACATTCTAGCCAAGTGGCAGCTAGTTTTATTGAGTTCCAATAACACTGCATCACAACCAAAAGAAATTAAAAGCTGCTTTTTGCTTCTCAGTATTAGTAATTTCTCAAATGAAAATGTGATTATGTTTAATAATAGTAAGAGAAAACCAAGGAACAGGAGAAAGAATAAAGTTAGACAAAACTGCACAGCCAGTGTCCTCTTCATGTGTTCCCCTCATGTCAGAGAAATTCAGTTCTTGGAAGTGCTGTTAAATTTTATCACATCAATGTCAGGGATTGAATCCCAGGATACACTATTTTATGAATCAAATATATCACAGATTGCTATGAGCCATGCTGTACTTTTGAAATCACATTTGGGCTCTCTTCAGTGGGACAGAAAGGGATTTGAGAGAAAAGTTCAGGTTAATCAAACACATTTCCCCACTGGCTTCCTCAGTAAAGCTTAGTACAAATGTTAAACATAATGCATTTTGTGTCCTAGTTCCACAGAAAAGATCAGCGTGCAAGACCTGATATGGTACCTGCAACACCCCTCAACCCATTGAAACGTGGCTCTGGCCTCCCCTGCTGAGCTGTGTTTGCTGCTGTACACACACAGAAGATTAAAACCAGTGTTAACACAGAAACAGCCACAATTGAAAAACTACAGGAGATGAGACATTGTCCGACATTGCTTGCAGACACAACCATGTGCAGCTGCTGACTTATGCCCTGAGAGTTAAGTATATCCTGCCAAACAATTATTTTAAGGAAGTTTTTCAGCATTAATAGCTACATGTTTCTTCAGTAAATACAGAATTACATTTTAAGATGTGTCCCCTTCTTCCATGAGGAAGTACTTAAGGTAGTGTGTGTGACAGTGACAGCTGTCTGTTAGCAGAGTTACTGCTGTGGTTGGCTCAGAAGATTTGTCACCCCTAACTCCTCACCAACTCCATGTCAGAGATACAGCTTGCATTTCTGACTGGCACATAGCACCACCTAAAGAATGTGATGAAGGCAAAAAGGTATTAGGCAAACAATCATTCCTGAAACATTAGGTGATCATTCATTTATTCCTTTGAGGCAGACTTGCACTCTCTTCCTTCTCCTTCTTTGTTTCCAGACTTCCTAGTCTTCATAGACTGGGTGCAACCCAGTTAAGAAACTTCATAGCGACTTCGAAACCAAGAAAACATGCCTGGAAAAGAGAACACATAACAAATAAGGATTCTAAAAATCTGTTTCCAACAAGGCTTTCGAAATGCTGCACTATGAACACCTAACGTGGTTTATACGGAAGGAGGAAGAGGATAAAAAAGGTCTTGAACCAGAAGCAAGAATTCTATTGTATCCTTCCACACAAAGGCAGAGTTTCGGCTCTGTTAGGCTCATTATTTATTGAAGGGGAAGCAAGTCCAAACTTATTCCATCTTCTACAGTTGGATGTACAACCAGTAGAGAAAAACTATCAGAGAAAGTCAACAAAGAGTTTTCATGAAAAGTTTTGAAGAAAGATTTACTTGTTGCTCCTAGATTAAAGTACAGTTTTAGAATCTGGACACCAACAGTCAAAAGTACCTGCAGCTGTAGGTACCTTCAGTGAGTTGTACTCATCGAAATGGTACAAGAGTAAAGAGGCAGTCATGTCCTTTCCCAACTGCAAACACTCACTGTGAGCGGCCATGTTCCCAAAACCCATCTGGAATCACAACATACTCACCGCATTAGCAGGAAAGGCCCTGATCATCACAGCTGTGAACCCCTTGTACAGAGATGCAACTCCTTCCTCTCTGATGAGTTCCCTCAGCACATCTCTAAAGCCATTTGGGTATTTTCCTTCAGGAGCTGAAAGAGATGCACAACTCATTAGCCCAGATGTGTGGCAGTGACAAGGGCTGAAGGATGTGCCAAATGTAACAGCCCAGGATTTTCAACAGGTTCACACTGCTATAGCAAACAAATGACAGCTCAGTAAAGGCTCAGTGAACAGAAGTTAGGTGCTCACCATGACCAAAGAATTTACATCATCAAGTCATCGCAAGCAGGGAAGAAAGGAGAATAACTTTTGTCAGGGTTGGAAGTCTGAGCTGTTACTTGCACTGCTGATCACAGCTCTCCCAAGAGCTGCACTTAGGTGATAGGAATGTCAGATATAAAAACTGATGAAGCTGGTTAATAAGAAAATGATTCTATCACATGTCCCAGTCAAGAACAGCAACAGACTTCAAATGAAAAGCACAGGATGTTCTAATGCTGATGTTACGTGGATTTGCTGAGGTGTTTTTTAAAAGCTATTCTACTCAAAAAACAATTTCTCCCTTCTTCTGACACTGCCCTGGGAAATACTGCCTCTGCCAGCCCTCTGAAGAGGTAATCCACAGATCAGCCCAGTTAAACAGAACCACCATGAACCCACATCATCCACACAGCAGCACTAGGGACTGACTCAGTGGAACAAGATTAAAGCTGTGATGTGTTTCCCTCTCGGCCTTGGTATGGTACAAACAACAACAGCAGCCATCGCTCAGAGAAAAAGAAATGAAGTTTCCTGCACTGATTATCATGATCTGTGACTCAAGAAAAATGGTCACTGTCCAGTGGAGAGTTGAGTCCACAGAGACGATGGGGAGCCTTAACAAAAATATTCATTGACAGAACTGGCAGAGAAACCAAGAAAAAACTGGTCAAACTCTGCTGAAGCACAAGGCCTGGGGCCATCTTCACTGTAATTAGGCCACAGACATTAAAGAGCAGAGCTACCAGTCCAAAAGCAATGCTCTCAGCAAGTCTCACCCTGTTACTATAAAGTGCAGATAGCACACGCTACAATTTATACAACTATGTCTGAAGTGAAATAACAAAACCTCTCAAAGAATTACATTTATAATAAAATAGCAATGACAATTCTATTATTATGAGTTCTATGCTTAGGTTTCAAATCAGGTACGTCAAATCAGGATTGTTATATTATCAGGGAGGCAGAAACAGAGCAGTGCAGCCTGATGTGCCAAAAACTTGTGAGGAAACCAACTAGAATGCTAGGAATACCCTTGGGTTTTTCACGCACTTGTCTCAAGCAGTGCTCAAGATATGATTCCTCCCAGAAGGCATCTTCCATCACTGCCCAGCCCACTCCCAGAAGCACCACACCGAGTGTGGCTGTGACACACTGGAATGCAACTCACCAGTCTGGAAACGGGATTTCAGCACGTCTGGTGGAATGGCAACTACCCAGTTGAAGATCCCAGCTAGGCCCCCAGCAAAGAGGATCCTAGGCACACTGAGGTCACTCACACTGTGGCAGGAGCAGAGTGGGGTGGGAGGAAAAAGTAAAAAAAAAAAGATTAAAAAAGGAAGAAAAAGTCAAACTCATTGTTTTGACTAAGGTGACATCCAAAAAGACAGCCTGGCTGGCAGCCAGAAGGCAGCACAATGCTGCAGACAGAGACAGAGTGCAGTATTTGAGCAACCTTTCCAAAATGGACCAACTCTATCCTAAAGATTCAAATCTTTTTATTCAGCAGCACACACACACATGCTCTGGGAAAAAAAAAAAAACAAACAAGCCAACCAACCAACCAAACCCCAACAGAAAATTCAACAAAGCCCCCCAGCATTTTGTGCATATACAGGGCTGAAAGGGAAGAGACCTACTTGAAGTATTCCTTACTTGGCTAATAAGGTCCAAAGTGGAAGCTGAGAGAAACTCAGAACATTATTTTTATTTTCAGTTAACCCCAGACCAAAACAGCTCAACTCACAAGATGAGCAACCATTTTTATTTTTTTAAAAATTTGTTTAGATGATACTGCTCTAAATTTCTTTGTAACTGGAGAGATTAATCAGCAGTGTCTGGGAAGTTCAGAAAGTGATGACTGTGAGATTTCACTGACCTCTTTCCCTCAGGGGTCAGAATGTTCTTCAGCCACTCGTACGTCATGAAGTACATTCCACTGGCTGGGACGTCTGGTGGGTAAACAACAAAGGCTGTGAGGAGTGGGAAACCAAAGGAAGCCCAGAGCACACCAGCCCCATGCCAGCCCAGCAACACCACTAAGTACATCCACATTCCTTTTCTGAATCTCTTCTACAAACAAAATAAAAATCTGCTGTTGCCCTAGACAGAGGAGTCTGAACTTTCCCATGGAGAGCAGGTGCTAAAGGCAGGAACTGGGAAAACAACATTTCTGTCAGCAGTCTTTCAAACCAGACTGTAACCTGGTTACATTACACTAATGAGAGAGCTCTAAACTGTCCAAATTTCTGCATAGCACATCACAGCAGTGCAGGAACTTCTAGAATTTTGCACACTATTAGTTCTAATGACTCCATCTGGGGATTTTTTTCTGCAGTTGATGGGTCTTGTTTCGGTTTTTTTTAAGCTACTCCTGCAGCAGATTCTTAACCCGAACCTAAACTGGAGAACCAGCCCCTATCTAGGGACAGTGCCAGAGTTACACTGCAGGCTGCTACACTTTTGTGAGAAGCAGAGGGTAGAATAAAGTCCTAAACTGAAGTAACAAAATACAGAAATTTCAGCTTTTCAGAGCGGAATTACTGAAATACGTAAAGGATTCTGGGTCTGGCACAATTACTTAGTTGTTGTTGTATTGAGAGAGAGGTCATGACACCCCAGTCCAAAATAACCCAGACTCAAAAGGGTAGAAAGCATGACTGCTGCCACCACATATTTTAAAGCAGCCAGTATTATACAGCAAGCCACAGACAGGCACAATCCTTCTCTCAAGGAGAAAAAAAGGAAAAAAAGAAGAAAATAATTTTTTTTAAAAAGCCCACTTCTGTATTTTTCTCTTCTCTTTGTTCTCTCTGCTCCTCTCCTGAAGTCTCTCGTTCCTCTTGGCTTCTCAGATCTTAATTACTTCCTATATCCCTCTGATCCTTGTCATCTAATCTCTTCCTCACTCACTGAGAATCTCACGTTTATTTCTCAGGCCCTTTGAGGCACTGGAGTAGCTCTGCAGACTGAAAAAAAAACAAAAAGGAAAATGGGTGACACAGCCCCTCCAATTGGCTAAAGGGACAGTGAGATCTCCCATACTGCGTCAGACTTCTTATCCCGCAGTCCCCCCGCAGCACAGACCAGGACAGCCCCATCCCTTACCTCTCATGAGGGTCAGCACCGTCCCCTTGTACACGCCCCGGATCCCAGCCTCACGGTACAGCTGTTTGGCACAGTCCAGGGAGCCACTGTACTTGGTTTCACCTGTAGCTGCCTGGATCTGCAGGATTAAAGTGAGAGTTTCTGACCAGTGAAGGTTTCTGGTCGATGCAGAATCATTCAGCCAAGGGTTAGAAAGCCACACGTGTTTCCAGAGAGGAGGGAGCACGCTCCTGCCTAGGGAACCTCTGCCTCACTTCCTCAAGCAGCTCTCACATTGAAGCTGAGGCCGTTGGTTACTGTTCCATGCAGAGGAGAGATTCTCCTTTATTTTGGCGCAGTGTAAGTTTGAAACAACTCGAGTCAGTTAGGTAATTCCACACTGACAAAAACTAGTTTTCAAATAGTTCAGCGAAATTCAAACCATTTGTAAGTGTATAAAAGCTGGCATGATAATATCCTGTCTGTCAGAACTAACATGTGACCACCCATCACCATATTAACAGAGTTCAACACAGTCTGAAACAAGCAGAGCTTCCCACGCCTGCTAAAGTTGTCATTTCATTTGTTCAGGTTTACCTTTTCCAACAATACTTTAAAACCCCCGCAGGAGGTGCAGAGCTAACAGCCACCCAAATGTTGGAACACCGTTTTAAAATTAATTCCTTAGCTCTGCATGGGGAAGTGTTAAAGTAACAGAACTTCTTTACACCAGAAAGGGTCTCATGATCTAGCAGGTTTACACATTTTTTTTAAGGAAAAGTTTCATTCAGAAAAAATTGACTTTTCCATACTTTGCAGTGGACTGAGGCATCCACGGATGGCTCATATAATGCCCCACAGTATAAGGCTTGTGCTCTGTAAATTGAATACAGCAATTAATGCTGTGTGTACTTATACTGTCATGGTGAGTTTGTTTAATGCTTCTTCGTGACACAGCTGCATTAAATGACAGTCGTCTCAGTCCTGTCAAAAAACAGACCAGAAGACCCCTAAAATTAAATTCCCATCACCACCATCCAATGCCTTACCTGTAAAAGGCACTTGATTCTCTCTCCTGGAGCCATGATTACTGTTGTGAACACTCCTGACAACATGCCAGCAGCAAACAGCTGAGGATATCTGCCCCAAGGAAACAGAAAAGACCCTAACACAACACAGCACACAGGAAACGAAGGGCAGAAAGACTCCTGCATCACCAGATTATGCTGTTCCACATGAACATGGCAATGGAACTAGAAATGCATCCACTGCTTTCAATCAGTGCAGAAGTGCCTTGTCAATGTACAATTAGAACCAAACATTTAAAATCTCTAGGGCTCAAAGCACTGGTTCCTACAACAACCACAACTCAGCTCTTCATATCCATTCTATTTGCTAATATTCCTTCTACTTGAATTTTTTGCTATAGCATTCCCCATTCATTTTCATTCCCAACAGTCTCTTCCTCCTCAAGTCTCCCATACTCTTCTCAGTGACCCCAGATTCCACACATATTCCTGCTTGTGCAGCCAGAAGCCTCCTTCCAATAATCTCTCGCTCCCTCACTCCTTCAGTCTCTGCCATAGCCAAGTCTGTCCTACCAACCTGCCATTCTCCCACACATTCTGCACCTGCTTTCACATGGCAAAGTCTCCATGACAAAAATCCCTTAAACAAGCTGAGTTTCTCCATCACAAAATTATCTTTACATCCAGCCTCCTGCTACCTTCCCTAGTAAGATGACCTAACATCTCCATTTAATTGAATTCTCTCCACTTGCCCAAGAGATGGCATTCTATTCCAATTCTTAGACCTTTCTCTACTCAAATTCCCGTGATATCTTCCAGAACATTCAGACCTCCCTCACCACACAACATGCACCTCCTGCTCAAACTAAGCTTTGAGGTTTTTAGCTCACCTTGGGATTGTTCAGCCCCAGAAGAGGCAGGTTCCTCAGGTTTCTCTCCATCTTCTTCCTTCCACAACTTCCCTTCAAAATCAGCATAGGGAACCACAACCATCCTACCTGCCTCTAGACCCATAACCAAAGCACTAGGAGTCTGACCTTTATTTTTGGGTTGCATGTCCCAAGCACACTGTACCTTCACTGTGTCAGATCTGCACCCATAGAACAGCACAGCTGGGCACAGTGATAGTACACACACTATTTGTTCTTTTCCACTGCTCTTCTTAAGAGGAACTCTACATAAAGACTCAATAAACTACGCTGTCCTTCTCCAGCTTCCTCCTTAAAACTTCCGGTTGGTACCACGTGTATGAAACACAAGGCACTGAGGTGATCAGGCTGCTGGGAATAAGTTCATGGCACATTTGTTGTTCAGTCCCTACTGTTCCTCTGGCCTTTCCCTTCAGTCTTGCCTGCAAGAGGACATTGCCATGGTATAACAGAGGGTAAGTGAGCAGTTCCCCAGCACCTCAGCACTGCTTCCCTCTGAGCAATGGGAGCTGTGGTGGCAGCAGCTCGTGTTGCAGGGCCAGGTGTGCTCACACCAGCCCTGTGCAGGCAAGGCTCCAACAGAAACCAAAACACCCCACCACAGCTGGCTCCACACAATGGGCTCCTGCTTTCTGACAGAGCTCCTACTTAGCACACAAATAATGGGATAAAATGTTGCTAAGCTACAGCCCAGTCCCTGTAGAGCTGTAAATCACAGCTCAGCAAACCCACTACAGGAGTACTTTATGGGTGGGGGGCTCTCTTCATGCACAGGCTGACTTGTAGAAAGCCACACCAAGTTCTCAGCTTCCTATTGCTGTTCCTGAAGGTCAGACATGCCTGAGAGGAGGGCTGCTCATAAACACCTCTTTTCAGAAATAATAATAAAACATCTTTATGGATGTCTTCATATCCTAATGAAAGGACACAGGAAGACTCATAACTAACAGGAAAAAGAGAATCAGGGCTGTGAATGTTGTCAAGACTGCTTGATCATGAATTTATTGCTCCCATAGTTTCTGTTAATAGCAAGATTGTTGGCAGGCAATCATTATATAACTCTCAGTGTACTCATCTAAACCGGAATTGTTCCTTAATGGCTTTTTCTTGCGTAGAAAGGGAATTGCATCGCACCTGCCCACACAATGTCTGTTTTTAGCCTGTGCTATCAGTCCCACACTTCCAGAAGCATTAAAACATGAGTGTTTTATTTTTTAGAACTATATTTATAACCTAGGAGAAGACACAAATGTACACCACAACTCAACGTGTGACAATACAGCAACAGCCTCAGGATGCCTTTCCCAACCGCCTGATTAACCAGGAACTCACGTCAAAACATCATCAGGTTTACTCTGCTGGAGTCTTTTTCCCAAGCCAAATCCAAAGAAGCACACAGCATACATGGGTGTCACTCCGATGATAGGAGCTGCCATTCCTCTGTATAAGCCTCGGACTCCCTGCAAGAAACATAATCACAGGAATTACTTGGTTTGGCATAAACTTTGCACATATTTCAACTTGTTGAGAAGAGAAAGGTAACAATCCAGGATAGGATCCATCTAACAGTCAAACTGATCAGAGGAATAAAGGGGTTTATTGTTCATTTGCAGTTATACATGTTTAGCTGAGGCTCAGGGACTGCTGCAGAGGAAAGTTATCCTTCCTGGGAAACACTGGCACCACTTATGCCCTTCTGTAACAACACTCATCACCTGCACGTACATCTCAAGTATGAGGAAGTGAAGTTAAAAGTCACCTGAATAAGAGCCTTAATAGATTATGTCAAGAGAGAACACTCAGCTACACACAGAAGTGCACCTGTGTTTTATTGGTAACTTGTCAAATGCAGTACTGTAAAATCCCGACACTGAACTTGAGAACACCGAAATGAATTCACTCTTTAACTAAAGGAAGAGCCAGGGAGAGCAAACTGAATTCCTTCATTCCCCACATGAATTCACTTTGGAACAGGTTCAAGAGCAAATTATTTTTTGTTTCCTTCCCTAAGTCAAAACTTTTACCCCACACAACATCACATTCCTGATGTTTCCCTTTATAGACTACACATATGAAAAAATTCTAATGCAGACCCCAGCAGCTGTAGTTATTTAAATTTCTCTTGCCTTTAAATTGAACTTTTTTTCAAAAAAAAGAGGAGTTATCTTCCTAGATATAGGCTAGCCACATAAATTAAATATCTTCTGGTCTGTGCACCCCTTTCTTCCCCCTGCTCCAATAAACCAGTGCATGCTGAAGTCTTACAGGCACAACTGGCTCTGCCATGAAATTGCACCTGGCTGAGAGATCAGCCAGTGCTGCTCAACCTCCCCATGAGCAATGGGAAGTAAAAAAACCTCTCTTGGCAGAGAGATTTAATAGTTTTCTTTACAGAAATGGATGAGTATTGAGTAGGAGTAGAGAAGCAGCACTGCTTTTGAACTTCCCATCACAAGGCTATTATTATGGCTCAGCTCTGACGTCTGTGCTGCAGCAGGGGTGTTAAAAACTGCCAGGGATTCAGAGCTGGCACAACATTCCAGTCCTTTGTGGGAGAGACCAGGGAAACAAGATTTGCTTTGGTTATATAACAACCTGTTAATACCACAATGGAAGTAGATTTCAGATTTGAGGCAGATCTTTCATTTAACAGGGAGTTACCTAAGGAGATCCAGCAGTTAGAAACGAGACTTCAGGCAAGCAGAAAAACAGTTGGGGTTTACAGCCATTGTTTCCAAATGCTAAACAGCTGCTGAGAAAACTTAAAAAGCAGAAAATTGGACTGTCTGTCACTTAAAGACTTTAAATCAAGGCTGTGTGCCTTTCTAAAAACAAAACAGACTAGCTCAACAACATGATAATGATGATTCAGGAGTAAAAAAAACCACTGTCTACCTTCTAGAGGAGGTTGAACAACCACTATAATTGACATTCTGCTCTCAAAAAAAGAAACGAGGGGAAAAAAAAAATCTATAATTTAATGATCCTCTGCCTTCCCTTAGGTGGCATAACACCTTATAAAAGAAAGTAAAAGTACTGCTTGTGTCAACAGAAGTCATTACCCAATTTAGGATTTCCTGAGATGACTCCAAATACCAGCAAGATTTCACCAACTACAACAAGACCAAAAAACAACTGCCAATATTCACTCCAGTCTATAACTTCAGACATTAATATCATGCTATTTATTAATATCAAGCAAAAACATTTCTTAGCAAAATGAAGAGACATGTACCTGGAGCACATGCATGCTAAGTATTACCCAAGCTTTGTAATCTGCTTTAAAATGTTAATTAGAATCAATTTAACTGATAACCCAAGAATTGTGTGGTCTCTGGGGGGCACACGATTCCATTCCTGTGACGTACAGAAACAACTGATATATCTGGCAGGTGTCACAGTACCTCTCCAACAAGAGTCTTTCTGAAGCAGTCCAAAGTCCCAGAATAGAGTGGGGCTTGGCCAGGCTGTGGCTTAGGCTGGGTTTGCAGTCTGACCTAGTAAGAGGGAGACGAAAACATTATGTTATTAAATATTACAATCTAAACTTTGATTGACAGAGCTCTTCTGTTATGGGCTATTATGGAGTACGTTTTGTGACTGGACCTGAAAATATTGATAGAAACATTGACATAATTTTTGCCCTTTGCAGAAGAGAAGAGGTTGAATTTTAAAGTAATGAGTAGTTAATGTATTTGACTAATTAATTGCTGGGATGACGTCCAGATGACAACCCCAGCTCCCTCTCGACGCTGAGTTGTGCCCCCATAGGGTCACTCGTGGCCTTCCCCTGGCGCAGGGGCACGGGGTCCCGCCGCAACACGGGGCTGGCGGGAGCATCCCACTCCCATTTGGTGCTGCCAACTCCTTCCAGCACCGGGACACCAATGCTTTTTTCCCGATTTTTCACTATAAATCGGGACTGAGAGAAGCCCGGACGCCAAGCCGCCAGGGGGCGCCCTAAGGCACTGCAAGACGCCCAGCCCAGCCTCCCGGCGGTGCATACCGGAAGCCCCGCCTCCCGCGCAGAGCCTGGGGGGAGCTGTAGTTCTGCCACAGCGCCCACCGGGACCCGCGCCGCTCCCGCGCAGTTCCTGCCGGGAGCTGTAGTCCAGTCCCCGCTGCCCCGAACCGCACCGAACACCGGCCGCCCTCCTCGTCCCCGGGCGCCCCGCGCCACCTCACCTTGATGGTGTCCAGCGGATGCCCCACGAACACCAGGCAGACGCCTCCGAAACCG
>VZRR01002582.1:363384-398848 GCA_013398015.1 Oreocharis arfaki
GCTGTCAGCAGCCGAGCCCGGCCCGGGGGCCGCTCCCGAGGGCGCGGGGCCGCGTCCCCCCGCACATCCGCAGTGGTTCAGCCGTTCCCCCCCCGCCCCTGCGCTGTGGCCCAGGCCAGCCCCGCCCCGCCCGGCGGAGGTGACGCACTGGGCCCGGCGGTTCCGGCGCGCAGGAGGAGCCCCGGGCGCCGCTCTCGCCGCCCGCCCGGTAAGTGCGGGGCCGTGCCATGCTGTCCTGGGGGTCCCAGCGGGGCCGTGCTGGGGCTGGGGCGGGCCCGGTGGGAGGGATGCGAGGCCGCTTATCCGTGCCCGGTGCTGAGCTCGGCGCTCGCCCCCGGCAGGAGCCGCAGCCCGGGAGCTCTCGGGCTCCAGGCGGCCGTGCGGGGGCCCCTCCTCGCCCCGCAGCCGTTTGGGCTTCCCCCACACGGCTTCTCTCCCGCGGTGATCCCGCGCTGCCCTCCCACGAGTCTGCGGCGCTCTGTCTGTGCGGGACAAGCGCAGGGGCTGGTCTCGCATGCATTCCAAAAGAATGGACCCGAGGTGGTTTAACTGCGCTGGGTACCGCTCTGCCGGAGCCCAGAGGTGCCGTGGAATACGTAGGTATCCCTAGAACAACTTGTTAAAAGCGACGATAGGTTAGAAAGGGCAGGAATGAAATGGATCAGATGAGTTGGGAAGGACAAGGCAGCCCTGATAGTGTGAACCAAGACTGGCAAGAGGAAGGAGAGCAGGCATGTTCACGGGGGAGTGTGGTACGGCTGCAAGGAGGTCCCTGCAGAGCCATCTGTGGTGAAAAGGATAGGGCATCTTCTGGTTTTTTAGTCTTGGATGAAAAAATCCTACCTAAAAAACAGTGGAGAAGGACTGGCAAGGTGTGCACTACATATGTGAGGAGGCAGTTGGGGATGATCCACAAATTATGGGTTTGGGTGACACAGATGAAGATGCAATTACCATTGATAGCCAGCGTGGAACTGAGGCTGTGGATGGTTTCAGGGAAGAGGGAGAGTGTTAGTCTGTCTAAAGATTACATGGATAAGGAGTTCCGGAGGTAGACTTGAGTTGCACTTTCTCTGTTTCAGATAAATAAAGAGATGAAAGAAGAAAAAACCATATGAAATGGTTGTGAAATATCAACAGAAAAAGAGGAGGAGCATTCTCCAATTGGAGGAGTCTCCGCCAAAAGAGTCATTAGAGGAGTCCCACAAGGGTAGGCACAGAAGGCAAGAAATAAGAAAAGAGTGATGTAGTGGGATAAGGAATGAGGTGGGATCACATAATGTGGTGGCATGATGGAAGGCATTTTGAAGGCATTTTGTTTCAAAAGACCTTGTTAAGAATTGTGTTGTAAAGCAGGAGTCAGGGAAAGGGCATCACTGTGAGAGGTGAGAGACAGCAGGAGTCAGGGAAAGGGCATCACTGTTGGAGGTGAGAGACAGCAGGAGGCTAGGGGTGGGTGTGTTTGGGAGTTCCTGCAAGAGACTGGAGCAAGAGAGGCGAGTAAATTGTATCAGTGTTAGTAAAGATACAGGAGTATCTTGGATGAAGGTGGTAAAGAAGGACCTCATCCTCACTTCGGTAGGAAAGTGATCTAAGTATTGTTTAAATTTTTATAATTTGGTCTTGAGAGTTATGGTAATTATTTAATCTAAATAATCCTTGCTTTTTTGACCCTATCTTTTGAGCTTAACATCTTTATTGTCTTAAAAATTCGTGCTATCAAGTAGTAGCTCTGTCTTGTCTTTGTATTCAAAGAGTTTGATTTGGGCGTTGGGCTGAGCATAGGTGAGGTGAGTTTTGTTCCTGGTTTTCCGAGTACCCTCCTTTGCTTTGTCCACAGAGCATATGCCTTATCCTTCCTCTTCCTCACTTGTGTCAGTGTGGTGTCCAGTTACGCTGGAAGTGAGCTCTTTCCTAGTGTGTTGGGACAGGAGTCACAGAAGTTACCCAGTCCTGCAGACTGTTTTCTGCTTGATAAATCCATATGTCCATTTGCCCATGCCAGCAGTTCCTGTTTGCTCACAGAACTGTGCTGGTGGCACAGAGACATCTCTGCACTCCTCTGACCCCCTTCCCAGTGATTGGTTTGTAACTGGGAGGTACTGGGCAGACCTGTAATTCTACCTGGATATCTACAAACATCTCACTGCTTGGATGTGACTTGTCATGTGTTGGAATAGCAGAGGACCCAGTCTTTTCATGGTTTTTTTTTCTCTTTCTAGAGTGTGGAATGATCTGAGTGAGTTTGAGAAGTTCCCTGGCTTGTGAAACTTGGTCAGGCTTTGTGGTGGCTGAACAAAGCTGTTGCACACTGGGCTGTCAGTAGTCCACAGTGGGGTTAGAGGCTCAAATAAGTCATTCTTTTAACATAAGTTTTAGCAGGTAAGGATCTATTACTTCTTATATGCAAGAGCTCAGTGTCAGTGCAGATTAAGCCCAGACTCTAAGCAGGGTAGAGGGAGAGACGAGGGTTTGCCTTGTATCTGCCAAGTCAGATTTCACATCTGTCTCTTTCCAGTACTGAGAGACTGTGTGTCTGTTCCTCTGAAGTCCTCTGGAAAGCAGTGCTATAAATTATTTGTGTGCTACATATGCTGTGAGTAACTAAGGAATCAAGAGGCAAATGAAAGGAGTGAAGTCCAGATTTCAGGGAGTAGTGTAATTAGGTACAAGTCTTCAGCCTCTCTGGAGGTTTGTATCTCCTGAACTCACTGAAGCCCTTCAAATTAATTGTACATCGTATCTCTTCCTGGTTATTCTCTGCTGCCTGGTCAGGTGACTGGAAACAGAAAACAAAGGAGTTAAGGAAAAATAATGAAAATTTGTGGTTGAGATTTCCTATACTCTAAAGTCAGGATTCTCAAAGCTTGATTATGGTTTCCCCAGCAGCTACAAATTGCCATACTGAAGGAATATATTTGAGTAGCAGAGCTGGCAACATAGCAATGCAAAATGGGAATGTGTTTAAGGAACCAAATACATACCGCTTGTGGAAAATAGAGCTTTGATTTTAATATATGTTTTTATATGTAAAATTTTGTTACAGCATTGTTTTAGTTCTTCTGTGTTTAATATATTCTCTCTAAACTAAATAATTTGGTTAAATGGAAATCTACAACTAAACATGAGATTACCGTAATTCAAGGTTGATTTGTGCTTTACTGCTGAGTCTTTCAGAGCTCAAATTCATATGGTTCAGTTACACAAACAGAAGGTTTGTAGTTCAGATAAGTATCAGATATGTGAATTTTCTAGAACAAGTGAGAATCTTAAAAAAAAAAAAAGAAACGTTAGCTGTTCTGATTCTTCTTCAATAGCAGCTGACAACACCTGAGCATTTCTACATTCAGAAAGTAATAAGTGTATATTGAGAAGGCAATAAAATAAGAGAATTAATTTCATTTCCCCCTTCCGATATAAGGCCTGAGCCACATCACATCCAATAGAACCAATTTAAAGGGATTAACTAGTTTCACAATTTCTTTTGAGATGGTATTGAAGACTGTTAAGTTGTGTGCATGTGAGAGATCTGTTTGCTGGTCTTATTTTCCTGAGTCCCACTTAATGTCTGTGGTTCTGAAGCAGTATGGATTTGTACAGAATATCACAGGTTGTACAGCATATCACAGTTTGCCTTTCTAGCTACTGTGGTCATAGTTAAGAGGTTTGGTTTTTTCCTGTTAATTAAATGGATAGGATGCTGTTCTTCAGCACTTCAGGCTGTTGATAAAAAACTTCGTCATAAATTCCATTTTATCTCTGTAAGATCTGTTGTGAAGGTTATGCAGCCTGTTTCCAGATGTCAGAAGTCTCGGGGCCTGCACCAAGGACTAAGATGCAGTGTAGTAACCCAATCTCCAAGGATTTGGACCTGTTCTGTAAGAGCAACCTTGGCTTTGGAGGTGCAAGAGTCACAATGGATTCAAACCAGGGACATGCACAGCAGAATCCTCTTTACTGGGCCGTTGGGTTGGTCCATTCCTGGCTGTTTGATCACCTGTTTGATGTTGACATGGCACCTCTTACAATTTCTTAGGCACAGAAAAAATTGTTTTTCCTCCCTTAGGAGACAGAGCTCAGATGAAATCAAAAGAACGATAAAGTTTGGAGGAAAAAAAAGAAGCTGCGCTTGCTTTCCTGGTCTGCAGTTTGGCAGGGCCTTAAGATGTCCGTGGACATGAACAGCCAGGGCTCTGACAGCAATGAAGAGGATTATGACCCTAATTGCGAGGAGGAGGAAGAGGATGAGGATCCTGGGGATATTGAGGATTATTATGATGGGGTAGCTAACGACGTGGAGCAGCAGGGAGCAGATGCCTTTGATCCAGAGGAATATCAGTTCACCTGCTTGACTTACAAGGAGTCGGAGAGCACTCTGAATGAGCACATGGCCAGCTTGGCTGCCACGTTAAAGGTGAGGAAAGGTTTCTGCATTAACACGGGTGTAAGACAAGTCTGTGGTTGAACAGGCAAACGCTCAGAATACAGTTTGTAATAAAAGCTGTGGCAACATTGCTGTTACGGGGGTTGGAGGAGCATTATTGAAGGTCTGTTGTTCAAAACTGACTCAAAGGTTTACAATTGTTCCGTACTGGTTCTGGGGCCTGAAAAATCTTCCTTACTGAGTGTTGATTCTCTTTTTTTACAGAGCTGAGCTTCATGACCAAAATTCCTGAGTTATAACTCTTTGCATTAACACAATGCAAAGACGATATCTAGAAAAGAAACAAATCAAACCATAAATGGTGCAGTTTGGTACACCTGTGCTTCGGAAGATAACTGACAAATAGGAAGACATGCTAAAACTCTGTAGTTCTTACAAAAACACTTTTCTTGGTTGGTTCTGAGAGAATAATCATGGACTTTCAAAGAGATCAGCTGTCATGCCAGGTGTTAACCCTACTGTTGCAGTGACAGCAATTCAAGTGCAATGAACTTGCCGCCTTGGGACAAGTGTGACTTGATTCATTATCGCAGAAAAGTCACACTCAGAGTCAGCTCCATGGTATTATACTCAATAAGACTGTCGTGAAGTTATCTTTTTCTTTTTGTAACTGATTACAGTAGTGTCTGTCGAAAGAGGAGGCAGGCCAGAGGAAAGCGGAGTTTTCTAAGCTCTGGGTGTGGACACTGAGTTGAAATTGCTGCTGCATCAACTTTGTAACAAACCAGTGTTCTAGTCTTCTAGTGCCTGCTCTTCTCTGGAACAGCCCCTGAAAACAGGACAGGTGGTGACTACTGCATGTGAAAAAACTGTGTTGGGTAGGTTTTGATTCCAATTCATTCTGTCTGAATCCAATCTAATTTTAAAAATGAGAAGGATCTCTTGATCTTTATTTGCACATCAATGTCCTGTAGAAACAGTATAACCATAAAGCCGGAGGACTATGAACCATAAACAACAGGCTTTAAAAGGGCACCCATAATTTGATGATTTTGCCATCTGTTGTGCTTGTTCCCAGCATTTACCACCTCAGAAAATGAATTTTTACATTTTCTTGCTCTTAAACTTGTCTCTGTAATTACTTCAAAATGTGCATTCTGAGCTCTGAATGCCTTCAGTTCCCTACAGATTGTCAGAAACAGGAGGTGACAGAAAAGTACAAATGAGAATAGTTGGTCAGCACTTCTGATCCAGCTGCCAGTTGCTCTTGGTTCTTAGCAATTAAGATTTAGAACAGCTTTTCTGTGCCTTATTGTCTGCCTTCAAATGGAACACCCTCCAAAGAGGTGACCCCTGCCATATTGTTCTCTTGAATTAAATTACAGAAAGCAATAATTTTAGTCCTTAAACTCAGGCTTCCAGAGTTAAAATAAGCATTTCAGGAGTTCTGAAGGTCTCATTGAGCATATATTATAGTTGCCCAGACTATACCAGCCTGCTAGCTCAAATCTCATTGCAAATAGGACCCAAGGAGAGAAAATTTAGATTTCTTTTATATCAAGAATATGCCTGCATATTTACTTTTAAAATTAAGTGCTATGGACTTTGTTTTGTGCATGAAAAAATGAATTTGAATTTGAGTAGAGTTTGAAAAGCTGTGATCTTGTAAGCCACACACTCAGGCTTTAGCCCTTGAAGTGCCACATTAACTCTCTTTTCTCCAGCAGCAGTAGTCCAACAGTTGCACTTTTCTTGGATATCTGTTGTGTACCTCCAGCATTTGCTTTTTGTTTCCTGGCATACTTGCTTACAATTCTTCAACAACCCTGTCTTACATCCCCTCTCTCCACCGCCCCTCCCCCCCAAAGGAAACTTGTGATTTTGTTCGTTTTCTGAGACAAAATTGAATAGAAAGAATTAGCATTGGATTAGCAAGCATAGAGAAGAGGGAAATTGAATGGAGCATGCTGAAATATTTATCATCATTATTTTCCATGGACTTAATGGATATGAGTAAACAGGGACAGACTTTTTTAAGAATTGTATTAACTTCTTCTCTATTAATTTGCTTGAGCTCTAAAAACTGCTTTTTCTTTTTAAAACTTCCTTTCACAATATTTTGGGTTTCCTGGGATAGTATGGTCATTCTTTTGGAGCATCTAGTTAATTTTTATTTAATCTCCTTTATCTTGTGATACATATTGATTATGTGGTGCTTTTTCAGCATTAGCTTGTATTTAAGGCAGAGTGGTTGCCCCAGCGGGGAAAGCTAAGGGTAAATTAAAGACTGTCTTCAGGAAGGACAATGTTGAAGCCAATGGATGACTTGGTATCTGAGTGATTTACTATCACAAGAAATTAATAGATTAATATAATTCCTTGAAGCAAATTAAAAATAAATGCAATGAATGGGCTCAAAGCTGTGTTGGAATGTTCTGACACTGTTGTCATTAGGTGATTCTCTTTCTGGAGGTTAAACTCGGGGGCACACACATGTGTATTGAGTGGGTTTTTTCTCTGTGACATATTGTCTACACACTTTAAAGACCAGAAACAGAATTTCAGAGCTTTACATCTTCATATTTGCAATCTGTGCTGTTAGTGGCTACTAACAGTTTAAATAGATGGTATTTCATTTGCTCTGCTCATTAACCCTCAACGTTTGTTTTTCGAATTTTTGCTCAGCTATTTCAGACTGATCGTTAAATTCCTATTTTATTTCGAAGTGTTGTGGTAAAGGGTGGTCTATTGAAACCTTCTTGGCTGTTTGCATCTGCCATGAGTTATAGCTGACCTTGTTCTCATTCTTGCTGAAGGCACTCAACTGAGCAAACCTTGCTTTGGCTGGTTAACTTCAGGTCAGGTGTGAACACCCTGCACATGTTTAAAAGTTTGCATGCAACATTGAAAGAGAAACTCTCTTCAACAAAATGCTTGTGCTTTGTCTACCCCAAGTAGAGACAACACTCAGTTAAAATCTGAGGTCTGATAAAAGCATAAGACTCTGATTGTAGGTAGATGTATGTCCTTGTGTCTCTTACTGTCGTAGGAAACTTTGGCCTCAAAGTCTTCTGACTTGCTTTTTGTCAGGTGGGGAAATCTGAATAGAAAAATTAGTGCAAACAAGGCAGCAGTAGACTAAACCAGCTGTGCTATGTGACAGGCCTGCAACTACATTAGTGGTTATTCCAGAACCATAAAGAAGCTAAAGAGATTCAGTAAGTGTTACTCTGAAAGTTCCTCCTTAATTTTGGTTTTAGTAAGAACTGTGAGTTCATTGGTTTTCAAGGAAAAGAAGAGGAAATCTTTCCTCCTTGGTTAGTGCTGTTAATATGAAGATCTGAGGAAGGTTCAGTTAATACCCTGACTAAAATTAGGACAGGCTGTCTTTGTTGAAACATGACAGAAGAAAATCTCGAATTAATACCCAAAACTGTGCTTGTCTGACCAAAAGGCATGTGAATTGAAGTAGGTCACTTTAAATTCCTCAAAAGGTCACTCAACCACAGTCAACACTTGCGAAGGACAGTGCTCTTGAAAGCAGAGTGGCCTGTATTGCCTGCAGACCAGCAAATGAATTCACAACAGTTCTTTTTAAGAAATAGATATGATTATAAGATACAGTATCTTTCAAAAATAATGAATTAAAACGGTATAGTAGTAACTTCGTTTTTGAGATAACTCTCTCAGTTGTCATTGAGTGATTGTGGGTCCTGAAGTGGCTTATCAGTACATGCAAACAGTGTGATACTCAGCAGTTGTACAAACAAAGCTGACCCTGTCACTGGCAAGCAATTAAGTGTATGATGATGTAGTGTTGTTTTTGTTTGCGAATGATGCTTCCTGGCTCTGCTGAGGGTCTCCATAAGTATCTGGAGTATCTGTAATGTTTTAAATAACTGTCAATAGTTTGTCTGTTTCAGTGATGAGGTGGATTTTTCTAGCTTTACTTTTTTTTTTTAATTGGTGTTATAAACCACCAGATAAAACAATTGCAGTTAGAATTTATGAAAAAAAAAATTACCTTGACTTTAGGTCTCAGCTGATTGTCATTCATGAGGAAGCTGTGATATTTCTGCATATGCCAGCTAGCAAGGGAAGATAGTCATGTTGTTTTACAGGCAATTGGTACTGACATCTCCCCACTAAAACCAAAGGAATTGTAAGAGTGAAGAACTTACACTTTTCACTTCACTAATTTGAGTCATCTGCTAGTATTTATCAGAGAGTAGAAAGCTTACTTCCTGTGCTTCCTGAAATTACAGCTTGTGATGTGGGTTTTTTTAGCCCTGTCCCTTGAAGAGTAAACCTTGGTAGATGCAAAAAGTATTTGATATCATGACATAATTCTGAATCTGTTAATTCATGTTATCACTACTGATCTTTCAGAGATAAACCAGTTTTTCGTATGTTCTGGCTCACCATACTGATGTGGCATCTTTTCATGGAACCAGATTAGTATTTGCTCATGAAAACACAGCCCTCTGAGACTGCTCCACACACTCAAATTGCGCTGACACAGAGCAGTTAGTTTGTAGAGCTGCTTGGTGAGTGTTGGCAGTGCTCCTTTGCAAATACCATCTCCAGCAGACCCAGGGTCATGTGCGTGGGGACTGGCAGCCCATGTGAGCAGCCCTTCCCGAAGGAGCCTGTTCCCTGCAATCACAAAGTGTCTGTAAAGAGCCATATGTCAGGACCCTGGTGTGTGTGTGCCCTGCTGTATCTCTATTCAAACCATGGCCCAGAGTGTGCTGTGGGGTGCTGCTTATCTGAACCAACCTGCAGTGCTACAGTGTCATCCTTTCAATGCCATAATGACTTCATGGAACTTTATGCAATGTAAAATGGCAGGATTAAAGCCTCGCTGTGCCTGAGTACCTCAGGTGCAGGAGAGGCATTAAAGCCCCTTGAAATATTAAAATGCATGTACATAAGAACAGTTTCAGAAATTTATGTTCAAAGTTAAAGTCCGTGACCACCAACATTGGTAAGTATTAGTAAGCAGTAAATATTTAAATGTAATTTATTATGAATGGTAGAACCTGATAGGCAAATTTGACTTTCTCATGGAACCTCTCTGGTGCTGTTTGGCAAAGATAACACACTGTTTTGAAGTACCCTTAAACCCCTAGATTAGTCAGGACATACAGGTTTATATCTGTACTGTGTTTTAACACCAAACCAACATTATGTGGGACATCCAGTCTGAAGCTGTACCCCTTAGGAACACTCACATTTGAGACATACCTTTATCCATTACTCTATTTGTGTTCCCAAATAGAAAGATCCTGGAAGTTCTGCTCTGCAAAAGTTGCAGTTTTGCCTACAGATTCACAGTGACTGTACTTCAGTAGTATCAAGAGGGCATGAGTGTGTCTGTTACTTTAGTGTAACTGTCTTCAGTGTGTTTTGTTTTGGCTCATAAAAGTATTTTTTGTTTTTTTTAAATGTATTAAGCTTTTGTAGACTTTCAGTCAGCAGAATAAGAGAGCTGGCTGGAGAGCCCAGACCTTGCAACCTTGTGACACCATCGTGGAGTCATTTGAGGAGAGAAAACAATTTTGTTACTTATTGCCCAGGACTGCTGAAATTCTCAACTTGACTGGAAAAATGAGCCACAAGTGTGGAGGGTGATTATAGCCCACACATTTCTTTGTGATTCACACCTTAAGTGTATCTTACAGCCAGTATGACTCTGCAGTGAGCAAAAAAATCTGTTCGCAGCTGTTGATGGGTGTGATCTTGGTGAGAGGTAGAGGCAAGACACAAGTCGTTAAAAATGCCAAAACAATCTGTCAGTAACTGTTTCATGCTGCAAGCTTACAGCTGGACATCATGATCACAGGACCAGCATGAAGCAGCTGAACATTTTGCCCAATTTGTGCTTTGCCTATTAAGGATGGTGCAGCAGAAATAAGCTGTGTTGTGCACTGTGAAACAGTGTTTTGCAAAGCAGATGTTCCTCCTCTTCATCTTTGTATAACAAAAGCAAAATGCCCGTAGAGCTGGGGTTGTTGAATGAAGGACTGTGTTATTTGAGACTGAGCAGGGATTACTCACTGCAAAGTTACCTAAGCCCTGCTCCTTTGTGGCTGTGTGCACACACCAGTGCTCCCAGTTCAGGTTTGCTGCCCAGTGTTCTGAGCCACTGGTCGCGATTGTGTGGATTCAGGTTATTACCTGACCTTTGCTTCTTCCCTGTGCACCTTCTGAATCATCCTCTCTGTCAACCAGGCGAATTGTCCACTCTTCCAGTGTTTTGCTGGGAAAGTACCTTGGCAGGGGCTATGTGGTGGGGTGTGTTGCTGGGTGTTCGCAGCATTCAGGGAGCACAGTGCAGCATGTGCTGGGCACTGATGCTCTCACGCTGTGTTACTTTGGAAAGAATAACTGCAGGGAGGACAGCTGGGGAGCACACGTCAATCTTATATCCATGTGCTGTCATACAGCTTTCTTGCTGCATTTCTTTCGCTCTAAATCTTTCAAAGAAGGGATCTCATAGCTATTTTGTAATAATGCCTTCTGGCATACCAGCTTGCTTAAATGTTTCTGATCTTTTA
Organism: Oreocharis arfaki; assembly: GCA_013398015.1. NCBI lineage: Eukaryota > Metazoa > Chordata > Aves > Passeriformes > Paramythiidae > Oreocharis > Oreocharis arfaki. Next base: position 374,329 of record VZRR01002582.1, read on the forward strand.
ATATTTATTTCTGAATTTCCTCAGGAAGAATAGCCTAACAGCTTGAGAAATACGTATGTTGAGATTTCCTAGCTGAGTCCTACTGATCCTGTTTGTTGGCAGCTGCAGCTGAAATTCTTGCTGTCCTGTGTAGGAGAGCGGATGGATTAAAGCAATGTGTAAATGTGGAGAAAGAGCTAGAATTTAACCCCAGATCCGCTTTCTTCAGTATGTGGCCAACTAGGTTATACACTGACATCTTCACAACCGTGGTGTAACACCGGCAGTGTTTGTCATTCCCAAACTGCACTCTGCCTCCTAAATATGCTTCTAATCTTGCAGACTGACCCCAGGTCTCTGCATGCCAGAAGGTGAGTGACGAGGTGCAGATTAAAACCCAGTGATGAAGCAGAACTCATGTAGTGCTGTTTGACAAAACCTTTCCATGGTATTGAGAGTGCAGCTACAGTCTCTTAAATGGCATTTCTTTAACTGCTGTAGCCTGCGGTCTGTAGTCAGGAGAGCACCTGAAATGTCAGATGAATCGTAATCAATCCTCTGTGTGAAACCTGAAGGTGAAAGGCTTTTTCTCTTTTTTTAAAAAAATTTGACTGAACACAAGAAAAAGGAAGTGCACTATATATGACTTTGTTTAAAGATTGTCTATTTTTCCTGTTAGATGAAATTAATTTGAGTTCAGTTTTGAAAACAACCTTCTTATCCTCAGAAACCTGTAACAGATATGAAAGATTTTCTTACAAGACTTGGAATACTTGGGGTGTTTATGGCAGGTGATGTGAATCATATCTCAAGCCCCTGCAACCTCCTGAGTTTTATAGTAGGATTATGTATTGGAAGTCTGCTTACAGAAGGTAGATCAAAGGAGAAAATGTGGTCAAAAAAAAAGCTTTTGGTTGCCCTTTCTTAATTCCTAATAATTCTGCAGTTTTCTGAGAAACCCTACAGTAAAAACAGGGCAGTCACATCATTTTTCCAATGGGGCACAGAGGGAGTCAGATCTACTTTCCACAAGAAAAACAAGTATAAAATGAAATTTTTTCCATTTGAGGGTCACTTTCCTTACCTCAGCATCCTGAAGTAAAGCATGTCTGAAGGGATATTTTCTTCAGTGAAATTACTCAATACAAGTTACGTTTTCTTTTTAAGGTGTTACTGTACCACCAACTCAGCTCAGTCTGTGTTTTGCCATAGTTTCTCACTAACAGAAACAATTGCAGAGGCTTTTGCTCTGTGTGCCTTTCCTGTTTTAAAGAATTTTAGTGTGTTTTTAGAGGTTTGCATGTAACACAGAAACTAGTATGTTTTGAAGTTCATCCTTTCATTGCAGAACTAACAGAAACTATTTGTGGGTTAAAACAAATGCTTCTCAAGATTAATCCTATTTCCTTAAATCTATTTGTATAAAAAGCTTTGATTACAGAAAATAAAAGAAATGGAAGCTACATTTCTTTATGCCAGATTTGTGTTCTTCTTGGGCAGACATTTCAGTGTAACCCTGATCTAACAGGAACTGTAAGCTTGGTGCAAAGCCATGGGTTATCAGCTCCAGCCAGATCCTATCATCTACAACTCATTCTGAATTGAATCTCTTTGAAAATCATGTGATGAACGTTGTTTTAAATTCCTGATACCGTATCTCTGCAGAAATGAGGACTGAAATACACGCCTAAAAAATAGGCCTTCCCTTTGAGAAAAGTGAAATGAACTCATGAGATATGCATGCGATATAAATATGCATGAGCAATTTCTGTAGAATATGAGCTCTACAAGAGATGGTGGTTTTTTAGCTTTTAGGAAACATTTCTGACTGAATTAGCAACTGTCAAGGCAGCATGGTTGAAAAGATTTTCTGCCGTAAAGAGATGAAAATCAACTCTCCAAACACCTTGGCTTATCTAAGGAAGCAAGTTGAGACAATTGTTTTAGAGCACTCTGAACACAGCAAGGTACCTGCAGAGATTCGTTGCAAATTCCTTTGATATTGTCTTGGCCTAAAGAGTGCCAGACTCTCTTTCACACTTCAGAAGTGTGAGAATTTTGCTTATCTTGGAGAGTAAAGAACCTAGGAGATAAATGGAGATGGAAATAATAAGGAAAAAAAAAAAAAAGTGTGCTCTTCCAGAAAATGCATAAATTTGTGTTTGATGCGGTGGCATTACTTTGTTCTACTTTCAGAATCTAATTTTGTTCAGCACTATATAAATCTTTAGACTTTTTTATAACTCCTATAGAATCTTTTCCTTATGCAGAGCAGTTTCCTCTTGGCACCCGTGCTCTGTGCATAGGCACTGCATCCCTTTTCCAGTGCACTGATCAACGTTTGGTGCCCATTCCTGGCAATCAGCAGCCCTCCGTAAGTCAGACTTAAACTGGTGGAGGTTTAGAAGAGGCTTTGGAGGTGATAAAATTCCTGTTTTAGAATAAAGCTGAAAATGGCAGATTGGATGATTCTGTGTGTTCAGCTTTGCTGCCACATCATGAAGAAAGAAGTCTGGTCTTCAGTCAGAAATTTTCCAGGTTCAGATTTGGACTGAGCTGATCTTTGATATTAAAGTTTTGAGCTGGTGATGGAGAAATGAGAATGAGGAAAAGAAAAACAATTTAGCATGACTATTGCTTTCAGCTTTTAAACTTTAATAATTTTAATCCCAGATAGAGGAGTTCTGGAGAAGTCAGGCTATGTAGGAGCATTGGCATAATTGATGGGTTGTAGGCAAATACTGAAATAGTACAACATATAGAATATGCATTCCTCTTTGCGCTGGGGTCTGTGGAAGTATTTCACTGAAAAGAGCTGCTGCCAGCAAGACGCCATGTGGGCTGTGTTACTGCCTTTTTTGGTTCTTAGCATTCTGAAATGAGAATAGGAAAGTTTAAACAAAGCAGACAATTTATCAGAGGCATAGTTTTTTTTTAATGTGTTTTGTGTCTGAATCAAAGCATTGCTGTTCCTGAGATCTTGTGGCACCCAGTGACTGATAGAGGACTGAATCAGTGCTCTTTCTGAAGTGTTTTATAAGTTTGAGCTACTTAATTGTGTGAAACTTCTGACTGTCCAGGAAATGCTTTACTGGACAGTGTGTCAGCAGTATCAGCTTCTGTACGCTGCTTCTTCAGTACTGTAAGATAATGAATTATGTACACATGGACCAAACTTCTGATTGCAATGGTATTTTTCTGTGTTCAGCATGTTTTTGCTCTTGCTTACAAAGAAATACTTCAACTCTTCTGGGGTGTTATTGTGGAAGAACTGGCTGACTTGGTACAATCGTTCAGTCATTGTGAGTATACAGTCACTAAAGAGAGGCTGGGGAGCGCTACTAATCAATAGAAGCAGGCTTTTGTTAAACATTTGTTTTTCTTTTCATGCTTGTTTTCTGGAATCTCCTCAGTAGTGTTGGCCCCTGATGGTATTTACATTTGTCTTCTGAATTCCCAGCCTTGCTGTTGGTGAGCAGGACATAGTATGTGGTGAGACTCCACTCAGCAGGCACAGCCCCAACATTATCGGTTATTTGGTCCTCTCCCATCCCTCTTTCTTACAGTTTGAGTGTTACCTGTCTTTAATCTGTAAGAACTAGTACTTCTGTGCCAAGGAGACTGTGCATATGTTACTGCAACTGTCTGGCTTCTGTTTTGCAAGATCGCATGCACTCCAATCAGGTAGTATCAAAAATTTTTCTACTTCAGGGCTTTTATGGAAGTGGTCTCATGTCATGAATCAGGCTTTATGAATTGAAAATGTTATAATTTTGTGTGCTTTTATGATGAAAGTACTAAAATTAGCACTACAGCTGATCCAGTCAGTGGTTGTAGTTGGAGTTAAATAGGAATAGTCACAGAAGCTTTGTTATTCTTCTAGATCTATTAGTCTGGCATCCTTCTGGAGCATTAATTCCACATTTTGCCTGACACATAATTTGGCTCAAAAGCATTTGCTTGTGTTAGGATAGTTTGTTAGATTTCAGAAATGTCTACTGGTATTTGTCTTTCTCTTTCCGTACATCCTCAGTCTTGAATGTACTTGATTCCTCCTCAGGGAACAAGTAAGTCCATGGAATCCTGATGCTGCAACAAATGCTGTATCTCCGGCTCTGAAAATCCAACTGAAAGATACTAATTTTCCTGTGTTACAGATCAGCTTCCCATTTAAGTCCAGTAGTTTGTTTTCTTCTGTCAGTATGGTAGTTTTTCCTTACTGCTACTGAGAAGTAGTTTAATTACTGTTAAAGAATGATTCATTAGCATGAGGTTTGCATTTGTAGGAAGCCAGTCTTGTAGAGACCACATTCCTGATGCTTGTTTGTTTTACAGACTCAAATGTAGATATTTTCCTTGTACAAACAAGTCAGAGGTGTCTGTCTGGGTCTGCCAGGCTGGGGGCTTAAGATAACAACCCATCCCAGGCTGGCAGTGGCACTTTATCCATGCAGACTGTGTGTGTTGGCAGCAGCAGCCGTGTGTGCCATGCTCCATCTAATCACAGGTTTCTGTGCCGGGAGGGAGGGCAATGCTGCCTGGCAGCCTTTGTTTTCAGAGGGTCACATCACATTGCTGGTAAAGTTGAGGAAGGTGACATGCCAGATCTTGCACGGCATGAGCTAATGCTTTGGTTCTCTTAGAGAAAGGGTTATTTGTATATTGAAAATTGCTCTTTTATTACTGGGATTTCTTAGTGGCCAGCGAAGTGGGCACGTGAATGTAGAGATGGGCAAGAGTCAATTAAACACCACATCTGCTTCATGTATTGGTGGTGCCCTGGTTTAATTTGCTGACCCAACCATCCAGCACTGGAAAATGCCAGTGCAGGACCAGTGTCATGTGGCAGCAATAGGTCAGTTGTGTTGTGAAGCTGCACGTTTTCAGCAGGATTGACTTAGAGGAGTAATGCATGTGCTGCTCCTAGGTGTGCAGAGCCTGACTGGTTTTGTAGCAGTGACCATTACTTGTTTTTCCTTCCAGGATTGTGCTGGTGTGCTGTGTGTCTGTATTGCATCAGATACTGTAATTCACCTGTAGCACAATTCAAGAAGGCCTATGGCATTTCAGCCAATGATTGGGACTGACAGCTTCTCTATGAGAAAAAAAGCGGCTCTTCCTGCAGCTAGAACAGAAGGAGTTGTTTTCTGTGAGCAGAGTAGAGAGGTGCCTTGGTGGTAGCTCGTCTTGGAGTGCAGGAGGCAGAGCCCTTTAGTGTCAGAGGGCTTGAATGCAGAATGTGCAGACACCGAACTTGCCCGGGTGCTTCCTAGCACAAATGGCAGTGAGAAGACAGGCATTGTCAGCCTTCTGAATTCCCCTGGAAAAGGTGTGTTGTTTGGAAGACAACTGCTTTGTTTGAACTCTAGGACCTGAAGGGGTCGAGAAGCAAGGCGAAGGTCCATCAGCTCAGCAGATGTCTGTCGTCTTGGTGGGTATGAGTCTTTTTGTGCAAGCAGAGAAGTCTGTTTTCTTCTGAAATAAACTAATACATAAAATGAAGGAGAACTTGTTTGCTTGTACCCTTGTAGCATGACTTTAAGTGTCATGTTGCAGTACTCGGATCGTGCTCAGGCTAGCACGGATTGTGCTAGTGTTTGCCAAGAGTCCACGTAATGCAAGCAGCTCTGCATGGAAACAGGTCCTGTCACAGTAGTTTTCTATCTTTCTCCCCACTTCAGCATGTAACTTCCTTCTCTACAGTGAAGGGCTGGCAAAATGTTTTGTGTTTTCCCCATACCCTTTGCTGTCACAGTTTGCCTGCATTTGCAGCCTGTTGCTGCTTCTCCACCTCAGTAAGTGGTATCTGTCTGCCCCGGTATTCCTGCTTTGCACATTTAGTGAGGACCCTGATCCCAGTCTAGGCTGGCCCTCCAGAGTGGTGATGACAGTCAGGACTGGATGTGGGGCTTCCATGAGCAGTTAAGCTAATCCAGTGCATTCTTGGTTCCTTCCTCTCTGTGCTATTGTAACAAAATACGTGAGTTAGTTTTTGGTACATCCATACTTCATTCCAGCTTTTGTAATGCAGATGTAATGGCTGTGAGCATCATATCTAGCAATTAATTGTGAATTGATTATCACTGGGGTATTGTACTGAGTTTGTACAACTTTTCTATGAAAATCGTGCTCCTAAACAGAGGTGTGGTTTCAAAATATGAGAAGTTTGACTCTTTTTTGTCTTTTATTTTTCACCTAGGTATCACATGCTGTTGCAAAGCTAGTATTAGTTAGTTTCCACTGGCAAATCTCAGAGATTTTGGAAAGGTAAGTGTAAATATTCTTATCTCTTCTGTCTTAGTGCTTTCCCCCTTGGTTTTGCAGAAATGTTCAGGGTGCTCCATAGGTGTATTTTTTGGCAAGTGTCTTTGGACCTGGAAGCACAACACACAATCCATTTTAGGGAGTAGAGGAAAACTACTGATTTGTTGAGGCTGCACTGCCTGTAAGAAATTTTTAAACAGGGAGAGAGTAGTAGTGGTAAATGGCTTTCAGTTTAGGAATTATTGGTATGCTAGGAACCTTCTAGACAGATATATCTTAAATTTTGAGATAACAGATTGAGAGTGCTGCATCTATATTTATTTAATAGACATAAAGATAACATATGTTCCGCTTTGAACATAGGAGCCATAAATCATGAAGGAGCGCTGACCCTGCACTGGTGTAGTCTTTAGTAGTACATTCATACTGAAGTTTTTGTTCCTTTTGACGTTAAGTGATGTTTTTTTCCCAAACTGGCCTGCACTTGGAGAGCAGGAGAAGATAGTGTGAGAGAACTGAGCTGTGCATCTCCCTTGTTTGGTCAGCGTCACTGTAACAAAGCGCTGCAACTGATTTCAAAAAGAAGGTTCAGACTCTGCCCAAACATATGTGGGAAGTATATTGGGAAGCACTGCTGGCTGGCAGCCCCTCCACGAAATACTGGCTCGGAACTGAACATTGTCTGAAAATAGAGAGCATATCAGCTTGACTCATTCTGCCCAGACATTTTTGGCCCTGTAGCCAGCAACTTCATCCAGAGAACGTATGGAAAATGCATCCTGTGTATGGATGCTGTTGCCTCCTTGATTACCCTGTATCCTGTGAAAGCTTTTCTCTGGGGTTCAAGGAGGGTGAGATTCCTGCACAGCAGCTCAGGGTGATCCTGCAGGTTAACTGAGGAGACTTAAGAGGAAATTTGGGGAAGGGTTTACCTGTAAAGCGATGAATTTGCGAATTGTTCTCCAGTTGATCTAGTCCTCAAACTTCTCTCTTGGTACAAAATGACATTATCAAAAGAAAGCTCACTGGTACAACTGAGAAGTGCTGGTGAGAAGCAAGGCCACAATAGTGATGCTGCTATTTCTGAATTCAGTGGGGTATAAACATTCATCTGCAAAGGAAATCACAAACAGCAAAATGTGTTTAATTCTATGGCTGCTGATAGACAGCTTCATATGCCTAAAGGGTGATAATCTGTCACATCCTTAACTAGACCATAATCTGGAGTTAAAGTGAGACTTTAGCCAGGACAGCTTGATTTTACAGAGGAGTAGGAGACAGTCAGGAGCCTTGCTGGTGTGTGTTATTGTGGACAGTGGCTTAGGACTGCTCTAGGAGTGTGCATGGAAACTCTTAGCTTAAAAATAATTTTTCAGGAGAGGGAGATAATTGTAGAAAAATATTCATCAAGATGAATAAGGGAAATGTTAGTCCATTACCAGGAGAAATAGTGTTTCTGGTTCTGAATAAACTCTCATATGAAGTTTTGTTGATGGGAGCTCAGCTCACTGTGTGAAGGAGCCTCACACAGGAGACATTTCCACTTTCCTTGTTGAAGCCTACCCTACTATTTGCACAGAGCCAACTGTTTATTCAGGCAAGAAGGATCAATTTAACAATGCAAAATGTATTCGGAAATTGATTTAATAATTCTTCAATTGCCTTTTCAGGCACAAGTCTAATGCTGCCCAATTGCTAGTAGAAGCACGAGTTCAGCCCACCTCATCCAAACATGTAAGTATGTGAACTATCCCATCTGTTCCCTTGGCAGACACCTCTGACCCCCCTCACGGGGGATTGCATTACTAATGGCGTACTCTATCCAATGTTAACTCTTAGCAATGAATTAGGGTGTCAGACCTGAGTTTGCAGGGTTTATTTCTGAAATGAGAATGCATTCAAGAGGTGTCTCATATTTAAATAGCAGCTTTGCTGTTGCCTTGCAGGTAGTGTTCAAGAATTACTTTCTTCAAGAAAATTAGGATTATTTTTTGGCGTGAGTGATGGCACACAATGGAAGGAGCAGAGTGCATGGGCTTGGCTGCCTCTTGCAATTCTGTTCTTTGTAAAAGACACTGAAAGGAAGTTCTGGCTGCACAGAGTGAACAGAGCTTGTCTGTGTCTGGAACAGATTTTTAAATTATTTTTATCTTTTCTTTTACCTGAGATGACTGTTTGCACTGCTCAGCTCAGGGATGCTTTAGCTGAATCTCCCAGTGAGCTGTGTTGCTGCTGAGTCAGTCAGTGCTGATATTTGTACCAACAACTTGTGTTTTGTAGCCAGAGCTACACAGATCTTCAGATACTAACTCCTCCCCCCCCCCTTAAATAGAAACTTCCTGTTGCATGTTTATAGATTTCCTTCATGGTGGGTGTCTTGTTACAATGCAGAATTACCCTAGGAACACATTGCCACGTGTTAGATTCTGAGTGATAAAATACTACATCTGGGAGGCACTCTGGATTGTGGGGGAGAGGAGATCTTAAAAGCCTCATTTGGCATCTGAGCTGTCTTGTAAGTAGCAGATAGTGAAAAAGCTAAGCTGACAGGAGTGTAAGCTTCATGAGCTCAAATTATCTGCCTAAAGTCCAGAAAAAAAAAAATCTTTCTAATTCAACATACCTGCAAATTAGTCCATGTATTTCAAGATTTATCCGAGTCTTGTATCAGCTGTCACTTAAGTATTCCCCCTGCAAGGGGCCATTCCAACCTCCTTGGCAGGCAAGGGGAAGACCACTTGCACATCATTTCAGTCAGGGTCCTAGGTTTGGACCAAACAGTTTCACAACTTTAATTTACAGTAATTTTATATTTTTCTCCTAGGAGGTAGGAAGTGGTATAGGAATCTTTTTCACCCAATGCAGCAACCTAAAACAATGCTTGAGGCAAACTTCTATACATACTGCAAAACTGAGACGAAACATTACAAATATAAACATGGCAAAACTACTGAGACAAAATGCATGCAAATAATCGATGCAGTGAAGAACAGTGTAACTCTTCAGTCCTGCTGCCACTTCATTTTCTCATGGCCAATCATCTTCTCATGAAATAGCTGTAAGAAGAGAGAGAAAAGAAAACCCAGTCCCACTTAGACTGGTTTTAAAAAGAAAGAACTCTCCATCTGATGTTAATGTTGTGTTCTCTGCCATGAGCATCTGTGTCTACCCGTGCATTCCCTGAGCTTCATCCTTTGGACAGCAGTCTGGCTGTTCATTTGCAACAAATCCTACCTGTCTGCCATAGGTTACTAACTGCCTTCCTCCCCCCGCCCCCCCCATCCTGCCTGTGTTCCACCCCCAGGAGCAGCTCTAAGCTCTAAGCAATTGAGTTGCCTAAAGCTTCAATGAGTCAGGTAGTCCTTTAATCAGGGAGTTTATTCTCTCTGGCTCAGCAAACAACAGCATCAGAGAAGACTGACAGGTTACAAGACCCCTCTCATGTATTAATTGGAGGCAAGCAGCCTATTGCACACTTTTGGTGAGATTACCCAATGTTGAAGTGGGGATAGGGATGGGTTCTCCCCTCTCCAAGGGGTCTAAACCTCCTGCTCATTAGGCTGCCCTTTGGGTCAGAGACCAGGTCTCCCTGCCATTATGCATTATGGACACTCTGCGACCCCAGGGTCCTTGTGCTTCCTCCTCCAAAAGCTTTAATGCTGTCTCCCCCCATCAGTGAAATTCTTCACACAAACTATTTCAGTTTCCTTTGCATGCCTGCTATATTTTTCTTGCAGCTGAGCCAGCTCAGTTGCAGAATAGGACACTTGTTTAGTTGTTGCAGTGGGTGCTGCCTCCTCACACTCCCTCTCATAAACAGCATCAGTCTTTATAAGTGGGCAGTGTTTAGGGAGAGGTTGGGGGTCTGGCTTTGCTGTATCAAGCTCCTCCCGAGGATAAAGGCAGGTGACATCATCATCATCATCAAGTTCCACCTCTTTAGTGAGGCTGGAAAGCCCCACTTCATTCTCCAAATCCTCTCCCTTCAGGCAATCTGCAAAATGCAATTATCTTTCTCTTACAAGGGATTCATTTAGTCAAATATGCAAGTTTTCTGTTAGTCTCTTTTCAGCATTTAACTCATTATGTGTTTTCTGCTGGGCACTGTGTTCTGCCTCCAAGGTCACCTGCAATATTTTAGCCAATTCAGTCAAAGACCCATTCATCACCTTATCCCATTGCTTAGCTCTATGCTTATCTCTTTGAGCAGCTATTAAAGCAGCTCCTAAAAGTGTGCAGACTTAGCAATTTTTTTCTTATTTTTTGCAAAATACTTTTATTTTTTCCACAAGAGCACCCAGAGAATGCCAATTTTCCTCAACCCAGCTGTGTCCATTCAAAGCTGGACAAGCTTTATAATCTTCTAGCAAGTCTAACTGAAGGTAGCAGTTGAGATCACGCTTTTCCCAGGTTATCACGATCTCTCTGCTGGAAAATTCTACTTCAACTGATTAACAGTTCTCCTTTGTCCAGCACTTTGTCTGTTATCCCAGTAGAAAGTAGCTCTTCACTGCCCTCAAAGACACCCTACTTGCTGCACCTGAAAAATTCTCACACCCTGAGCTCACTCAGTGTGTGTTTGAAAGGGGCTTAGGTACTTTGATACCCCTGGGCAGAGTGCAGGAGAAGACAACAAACTTCTCAGGAGCTTGAATAGCAAACTTTTACTTACAAACTTTGGACCATAAAGGACTTGGCAAATATTAAAGCAACATCCAATTAAAGTAAGGCAAGGCACTGACTTAGCAAACTTTAATCCATCCAGATTTCACAAAAAGGAAGTTAGGAGAAGAAAGAAGAAAGAAAGAGAGAGAGAAATCAATAGTCACCACCTTGGATCTAGTGCAATCTTAGCTGCTGTAAGGTCCGAGGCAGTGGGACTCGTCAGGGCTGCACACCGTTGTCATGGCTTTTTATCTGTTCTGGTCCCTCCCCACAGGTGGGGCTTTCAGTGTTCCAGTGGCTTGGTCCACTTTGGGCCTGGCCAGAGGCTCCAGGCTCCAGTGGGTGGGATGTGGAGCAGTGACCGCTCCACCTTTGCAGAACTTGTCCTGCCCCCACCCAAACACACACTTCAGTTGTTTTGGACCATTAATCATTTCTCCAGTCTCCTGCAAATGGTGATTTTATTTTAGGAAGAAAGATATTATGGTTAAAATGTTAATTTAAACTTGATTTACTAGGCAATTCATTACAGTCTATGTGTGCTAGAACAAGGTGCTCTGTGCTTCGGCTTGTAATGCAGAATGATTTTGGGGACAGATGCTCGTAGTGAGCGTCTGTTGAGGGACTAACCCCATAGGGAAAAGCTGTGGTGATGTGGTGACGAGCTCAGAGAGGCACGCTGCAAGGGTTTGAGGTAGCACATATGCTCTTCAGGTTGAGCAGCTGATCCAGGCAATCAGTGCAATTACAGACTCAGTGAATCTTGTTCTGGTCCATAAGTGAGGCTGCTTAGAACAAATTTGCATGACTTCCTCTTTCATGTGGCCATGCCATAAATCAAGCTCTGTCAGTCATGCGGCTGCATATCATGCTGCTACTGCTCCACGTCTCCAGCCTGCAGAGATCAGCATGGAAACCAAGGGCAGGCTCACACCAGCTTCTCCACAAGTAGCAAAGTAGATGAAAAGTGATTATATGACTTCTCTGTGAAAGGAAAAACTGGAACATAAACTTCAGCTGACAGCCTTGTAGAGCCTTGGTTTTGATGATGCTGGGCTTGACCTAGTTCTGCAGGTCATAGGGGTGAGTGGAGATGTGCAGAAGGCTGGATCTGTTGTCTGGGGGTCAGCTCTGCACTACATAGGGGGAAACCAGACTACTTTCAGTGGTTTGGTAAAGCAATAGCAGTTATGCCTGATTTGAAACAAACCTTCTTAATCCTTTTCAGCTGACAGGACGATGCCTGTTTTGCCAAATGTAGCATAGGCAGAAGATAAGAGATGGGAGGTGATAGTTTGTGAATTCCCTTTCCTCTCTGTATAAACACTGTACAATTGTGTCTTCCATTACCCAAAATTACTGTCCAGTAAAAGGGCATTGCTAGGTCTGTTTGCAGTGACAGCTGCTCTCCAGAGCCTGTGGAGATAGTCTGGCCTAGCTAACAAAGAATATTAGTAAATCCAGGGAAAGACTAACACAATGTAGTATGCTTGATGTATTTCAAACAAGGCAAGAGTAAGAATGAGAAAAATGAAGGTTAGTTCTGGGCAGCACTAGAGGAGAGGCAGAAACTCTTCAGTGACTGTCAACTTGTGCTCTATGAGATTAGAGGTTCTTGAGAAGGACTGACTGTTTGGGACAGTGCAGCACCTTAGCACACTAGCTGCTTATGAGCTTGTTCTGGCCTGGAGGTTCCTGGAGACCATTGTCACAATGAGGGTGATGCAGGTATCTATGGATGAGCTGAAAATGCCCTGGGAGATCTGGGCTGCTTTCACTGTACTGCTGATTTATCTCTCTCCCAGGCAATGGTACATTCCTCCCACCACTGCGCAGTGTGCATGCAGTTTGTCCGGAAGGAGAACTTGCTCTCTCTGGCTTGTCAGCACCAGTTCTGTCGCAGCTGCTGGGAGCAGCACTGTACAGTGCTCGTCAAAGATGGTGTTGGAGTTGGTGAGTTCAAGGTGGATGCAGTGCTGGGTCTGTATTTGCCCCACTGGCCATTCTGATGAGTCAAGAGGATAACTATAACAAGTTAGAAACTGCAAATCTGTTGAATCGAATTCGCATCTGTGATGATGTACTGTTGCAATGCCCCTGGAGTGCTTGTAGATGCAAACATCTGTTCCCTTTGTGTTGGGGAGAAGCCAGTAGTTGCCAGAGTTGCTTTGGGCTTTTCCTAGCCTGTCTTTCATGCTGGCATGGCAGTAACATGTAATTTTCTAATTTAAGTGTCTGACCTTGTGAATACTGGTTGAAGCACTTACTGGTCCTGGGTACACATGTGCCCTGTCATCTTTTGGTGAAGACAGTTGGGCTTCAGCTTTTCAGCAGCCCTAATTTGTTTCACAGTTGCATCCCTCTTGCCACAACAACAGATGGCAGCGAGGAAAGTGTGCTGAATACTCTCTGTGCATTCACCCCATAGTATAAGCTGCACTGTGCTAAGATGTTGCTTTTTCTTCTCAGGGGTATCCTGCATGGCTCAGGACTGTCTACTCCGGACACCAGAAGATTTTGTGTTTCCATTGCTGCCTAGTGAAGAGCTGAAAGACAAATACAGGCGCTACCTCTTCAGGGACTATGTGGAGGTAGTAGATTTTTTCAGTTTTAAAATACCCTGGGTCAAGTCACAAATTACTTGCAGAAATTTCGTTTGAAGTGTCTTGCATTTTTGATTAGAACTGCAGTAACTGCCGCAAAATTGTTCTCAATAGGCATGATGTGGCTGCTTCTGTAGGACAGCCTCACTGACAAAATGCTCTAGCAGGTTGCCAAAGTAAATTCTGCTGTAAGGTCATCCACTAACTCCTTGGCTGGTGCTTCAGAATTCTCGGTGTTGCAGCTGAGAATTTCAAAACTTCAATCTGATTATTCGAGTCCTTCTTGTTCTTAAATAAATATTTTTAGGTTCAGAAAAATAGGTCCCTCAGCTTAGGGCAGCCCAGCCGAATTGGCTTGCTCAATTACATTTTATGTGAGCTTTTTTGAAATGAAAGCAGCAGTTGTTAAAGTTATATATGCGGGAGTATTCTGGTTACTGGGAACAGACAGTGAACACTCAAAAAGCAGCAAAGCAGTATGAAAGCGTGGTGTCACCTCTTCTCAATAAGAGACCCTTTGGGAAGGAGTGGCCACCACAGGAGAGCAGCTGAATAGCCTTTGGGACATAAGGAGAAGATGGGGAAAGAGCTCAAATGGAGTAAAATAGTTTGTTTAGTGTCTTTGCGGGGTTTTGTTTGTTGTGCTTAGTCTGTAGACATCCATTTGAATTCTTTGTTCTAGAAAATCTGTAAGTAACTAAGAAACTTCTTCCGTATTAGGAAATACAGGATCTGCTCTGATAGCCAAGACCTGGTGACACTTTCCACTGTTTTTTAATGTGAAATAACTGTCTTGTATGTTTTTGAGGACAGGAGTGATTAACGTTGAACAGATAATGCTCTTCTGCACCCACTGCTGATCTTACTCCCTTGGTGTGTCCACAGAGCCATTACCAGCTGCAGCTGTGTCCTGGTGCAGATTGCCCTATGGTCATACAGGTACAAGAGCCAAAAGCCCGGCGAGTGCAGTGCAATCGTTGCAATGAGGTCTTCTGGTAAGAAACAGAGAAGGTTACAGATCACAGGGAAAGTGTGTGCTGTCCTCAGAGCCACTGCTTTTGCTTGCCAACAGTTTCAGTGTATAGAAGTATCTGAAATACTTTGCTAGAGTTGTTTGTAACTTGAGTTAGCTGAGTAATTGGACGCTTGTGATCTGACTTCTGCATGTGGTCAGATGTCCCCTTGCTCCCTAAACTCCTGGGAACTTGGGTGTTCTGACAATCAGGGAATGCAGAGCTTGGGTGATCAAGGGGTTGAAAATCTATCAGTCTCACATTTTGGCTAGGTTAAAAATTTTCCTACAGACACAGTGATTGGTATAGATTCTCGTAGTAAACATGGAGTCCTCCTTGCTATCTGCTAGTATTGAGTTTTTAAGTTTATTAAAAACATTTGGCTCCCAGTTTAGGGACCCAGCTTTCTGTTACCTCCATGCAAATGGCCCTTACTGACCTGGGGCTGTCAAGTTGTGCTAATGCAAGTGTCTGATATCTGCCACTGGAGTCAAGCTGCTTGTAAGTGACTGGTCTGCCCCAGAACTCTGCAGTCATGTTAGAGGAGACATAGGTGGGCTCTAGGAAGGGACATGTCAGCTCTCAGGCACGTGATTTGTCGGGCCTGGGTTCACTTTCATCTTGACTCTGGCTTTTACACAAGAGAGGGGAAATTGGAGTTCAGTCTTGGTCTTTGCGCTCTAGTAATACACAAGACGATTTGCATCCCTTACTGGGCCCCCCAGATTTTGGTCAGAAAAACCTCAGTCCTTGAGTCATTTCCTTGGAAATTGATGTCTTCTTGTTTTTTTCTCCCCCCATTAAGCTTTAAGTGTCGGCAGATGTACCACGCGCCCACAGACTGTGCTACCATTCGGAAATGGCTCACCAAGTGTGCAGATGACTCTGAAACAGCCAACTACATCAGTGCTCACACTAAAGATGTAAGGACAGGCACCTCCATGTTACTTCTTGTCCTCTAGCCCTCCCTGAAAAGCAGGATATACTTCTATACACATATAGCATTGTGTTCTTCTTTTTCACAGGCTGCAAATTCTCACAGCTCCCTAGGGACTGTCAAGAAGCTTCTGTCAGAAGCTACTGTCATATGTGAACTAATTATGTCCCTATGGCAGTGATATAACTCAACTGAATGCCTTGGGAATGCTTTGTGTGGGAAGCTCAGCTGCCCTCCTGCAGTGAGGACCTGGTGGTCCTTATTCCAGACCTGGTGTGAATGTCTTTGACAGCCAGGTGCACTGTCCTCCCACAGGCAAAAGAACTGTGGCTACTTTGAAATGATCAGTGGAGATGTATTTAAAATGGAAGGAGAGGGTGTCATAAGCGCGAAGTCAGGACCAAATAAAGCACCGGTGGTGTTTAAGCCTGAACAACTTTGTGCAGTACTGTGAACTGGAGGGTGAGGGAGAAAGTCTTGATTTGGGAAGGACTGTAAAATGGAGTAGTTGTAGTCTGTAAATTACACATCGGAGTACTTCTAGTAGATTTTGATCCAAGACAAAGAAATAGTATTACATATTGTGCATGCTAGCCTACCTGTAGAATTGCTGTATAAATGTACTATCTTTATCCTCTAAATTAGCAGTCTGAAACTGGAACTTTTAATGTCTTTTGGGCATTTTGTGGCATGGCTTCAAAACAGTTTGTAGCTACATTTGTGCTACCATGGCCAGTGGCAATTGTGATAGTGCTGATTAGCTGCAAGCTTCAGTTATGCTAGGAAAGGGGGTACTTGGATAGACCAGAGATTTCAAGTTCCCTTCCTTTTCTAGAGAAGGTGTCAGCGTGTGATGGTATTGTTTCTGCTATGCTTGTTTATAGAAGTAAGATTCTGTTTTATTGAGCATTGTCCTGGCATACATTTTGCCTGACATGAAAATTTATACAAAGTAGCAGAACTCACTTTCTCCTTTGTACCTGTGCAACCCAAAAAATGTATCTGGACACTCCAGGGTATCTGTGGAGTAGGGGTGTGTGCAGCTCTCCTGTGGTTAGGCAGAGTCTCTACAGGTAGCTGAGATGTCATTTCTTAGTGGCTGCTGAAGGCAGGATTTAGTGACAATTGTCTGTAATCAAAGTAGCTGTGATACACTGTTATACAGGAATTGTGTCCCTGTGCCTGAGTAACTGGAAAGTGGTAACTGAGCAAGACCTCCAGTTTTACAAGGAGTAACAACAAATTTGTTTTCTTGAGCAAACAGTCCAGTGCTGCAGTGCAACTTTCTGACTTTGCCTTTCTGCCTTATTTTAAATGGAGCTGTCGGGAACTGGTGGGAAGAAGGATATAAATGCTAATATTCTCATATGGGAGTATGTCTCATATGTGAATGCATATTTTAAAGGAAAAAAGGCAGAGAGGAATAATCACACAAGTGCTGTCATTCTTCAGAAGGCTGCTAGAGTTGGATCTAACAATTGCTTCTGTTTCCTCAGTGTCCCAAGTGCAATATCTGTATTGAAAAGAATGGAGGCTGCAATCACATGGTGAGTAATTCCCTGAACATGTCAAACCTCCCTTGTTCTAAGTGGAATTTTTTTCCCACACTTTCTGCTAACCAAGTGCCTCTTGTCTCTTCTTTTTCAGCAATGTTCCAAATGCAAGCATGGTAAGTTGGATTTGGAAGCTGTTTTCTCTGCAATGTTTGTCAGTGGTGATGGTCTCTTCTCATTTTTTTGTGATATGAAGACAAATAGTGAACATGGCCTGAAATATTTTCCCCCTGATAAAAGCTGAACAGGATGTTAATTACAGATTTCTGTGTGATAGCTTTGTTTTCCCACTGGCTGTGATCTCAGCTGTATTCTGATTCAGTGCTGGTTTCGCTCATGCCCCTGACATGTCTACTGGATAAAGAAGTCTCCAGAATATTAACAGTGGAATCCATCTCACAGGAGAGCTTTCCATGTAATTGTATTTGTAATCAGGTGAAAATACTGTCAAATGTAGCCATTTACTCAGATCAGCTGAAGTCCTTCTGCTTAGTGATGGTAATAATGAGCTTCAACCCAGATGAAATTGCAGGAGCTGTGAATTGTTATATGTAACAGCAGGTGTTGAACTTCTCAGTCCATCCCTGTGCAGTTAGTGGCCTGAGTGTCTTTGGCCCATTGTGTGGCCCTACAAAATGACAGCCTGTTCTTGCACTTATCTTTTCATGACAGGATTAATTTCTGTTGCCTTGGAGTGAGATAGTTGTATTCAGCCCTCTGAGTTAAGTGTACCACTAGAAATTATTTTAATATCAGAACCTTATTGGGAAGATGATTAAATATGACTGTCCTCTCTCATTTCCTTTGCTTTGGGGTTCTCAGCAGCACTGGACGTGCTTTGATTGAGCTCTGTGACAAGGGGGAGTAGACAAGTGCCAAGATACCGTGGTGACTTAGCACTTGAGAAGGCTGATGAACTCGGGAAATACAGATTTCGGTCTCGTTATCATACGTAACACAGAAGGGATTCTTATTGTAGCAACTTAATCTCCATCTTTTTTCCTTCCCAGCAGAACATTCACAGCCTCACTCTGAAATCAGAAAATTGCCATGTTTTGCTGTTTTTACTATTGCTCTCTTTACTCTGCCTTCTTCCTATTTTAGCAGCTTCTAACTCGAAGTGTCATAAACCACTGACATCTGACGTTACCTGGTTAGTTGCCTCCTGGAGAGAACTGAGGCCAGACTTTCTTTTGCATGATTTAGTTCACGTTTGGATCTGATTGTTCATGTTTTATTCAGACAAAGGTTTGCGTGGGGCAGTGTGCCCATGGTGGGGAGGGTGCAACTCACAAAAGAGACTTGCAGCCTCTTCTCTAACCCAAAGTGACAGTATGTGCAGAGTGCAAGTGAAGTTCTGCCCAGTGGTTTTGGTGTACAGGATGGAGAACTTCAGGATTTACTTTCCATAGCTGAGTGAGAGGCTGTGCAATTAAAATCTTCAAGACAGGCTGGTGGTTTTGGCTCACTGTTGGGTTCTGTTTTGCAAGATGATACAAAACGTGTGTGTTTCTTGGCTCAGCAGAAATATCTGAAAACAGATGGGCTCTGTCTCCTGAAGCTTTTCTCTCTCAGAGGTTTTTTTCTGTGTATCACAGTGGGTTTTTTGCTGTTTTCTGCAGACTTCTGCTGGATGTGTCTGGGAGACTGGAAGACTCACGGCAGCGAGTACTACGAATGCAGTCGGTACAAAGAGAATCCTGATATTGTAAACCAGAGTCAGCAAGCACAGGCCAGGGAGGCCCTTAAGAAGTACTTGTTCTATTTTGAGAGGGTAGGAGACATCTCCTTGGCCAGAGCTGCTGTAGCCTTTTAATGCTCCCTGCCTGGTGCAAAGGTCATTGCCAGCAATCTCCGTGCAAGAAACTGCCCAAAGAGAATCTGTGCAGAATTTTCAGGCCCTGTTGTTTTTCACTCAAAATCCTGTCCTGAAAGTCCCATCCGTACCAGTGGTGTCATACCCAAAGCAAATTGTATTCACTCCTATATTCCCTTGTGCTAGAGAAAATCGGTATTACCTGTGTGCCACTGTACCATGTACCTGCAGGCTGAGTGCTGTTGCAGTAGATAGATATTGCTCCAATCATTTCCTTTCAGGACTGGGGAACTTCTGTTCCTTGCATTTTGTCTTTATACAGACAAAAATGAAATAAACTCTACCATGTTCAAAGCTCCATTGGCTGTAGCAAAGTTTTACTAAAATTTCATGTAATCACATTTTTAAAAGTTGCCATCAGAGCATCTCTGTCCACACAGCAGGCTCCATGCACCTGGCCATGCGAAGCAGCTCTATAGCAGCATCTCTACGAGAGAATGTGGTAGAGGTTGAATACTGCTGCGTTTCAGTTTCCTCATTAAAATGAGTTTATTCTTCACAGCATGAGCCAAGTCCTGTCATAAAATAAATGTCTTCATTCCTGGCTCTCCAGACCAACAGGCTTTGGGAAATAGCCATGTTTACAATGTGCGCATGGATATTGGAGTTCACTGAGCCCATGTCAAATGTTAATTTAAACTCTTGACCTTCCTATAGAAACCCTCTAAGTAGAGTGATCACCATGACTTTCCGCCTTGTTAGACACAAGGCCACTGTGTGACCAGAGGGCATTCCCACTCGGAGGAGCTGGGTTTGCTCACTGCTCTTGCTGCTTGTCAGTCTGCTGTCTACAGCCTCCGCCACTTGCTACTGGAGGTGCTGCCTTGCTATTCTTTCCCACAGCATGTCTTGCCTTGCTGGACTCCTGCCCCACTCCAGTTTCTGCTTGCTAGAGCTTGTGCTTTTACAGCAGTAGTACTCTGTTCTCATGCCATTTTTTTCTTTCCCTGTCTCTCCACCCCTTGCAGTGGGAGAATCACAATAAAAGCCTACAGCTGGAGGCACAGACATACCAACGAATCCAGGAGAAAATCCAAGAAAGAGTTATGAACAACTTGGGAACATGGATAGACTGGCAATACCTACAGAATGCTGCAAAACTACTTGCAAAGGTGGGTAATTGTGTCTTGTTTGGCATAGAGAAGAGAATATGTGCCAGAATGCTGAATTCATAACACCAAGTAAGGAAGGAAATTTTAGAGTTGTGGTTATGTGGACAGTACCTCTGGTCTGGGACACGAACTAAGCAAAAATCGTCTGGAAGTGACCTCCGTGAAGTTATACTCCGCAATATACAGACCTGCCCAAGTTCTTCCAAGGAAGGTGTAGGAAATTCTACCAAGAAGTGTCCAGTTGTCAGGAGGTAGCTTCTTAGCCTGTAGTGATCACATAAATGTGACTGTGCTGACTTCCAAGACTGAGACTCCTGTCCTTTTCTCTCTCTCTTCCTCCCACTGTTGGACAGTGTCGTTACACCCTGCAGTACACATATCCATATGCCTACTACATGGAGTCTGGTCCCAGAAAGAAGCTGGTAAGATGTTCTGTTCTTTTTTTGCTGATAACTTTTTGGGGTATAGCTGGCAGCATGCTGGGCTGAATTCCAGAGCTGGGTAGTGTCTGAAATATTAGTCCTCAGTTTGAGGTAAGGACAGGATAAATAGGTGGGTTTGCACCTTCCCTCTTCACTTCAAGTCGACCAGCAACTCTGTCCTCTTATACATTACATTATTTTCCCAGGGGGCTTCACTGCACTTTCACTAACAAGCCATTTATCCAGAATGTTTTGAGGCTGGAAGTGTGCATTTATTTCTTGGTAAGATTTATCACAGTGCTGTGGGCCGTATTTCATGTGAAGAGCTGCTGGAGGAGAGCTTTTCCTTGGATCAGGGTATAGCTTTGCTTTTTATTCCTTCTCTAAGATCCTAGCTGGCTTGGTGCATCTCTTGGGCTGAAAAAGTACCAAAAAAACCACTGAATTCAGTGAAGAGTTTTTCCTTTGACTCAGCTGTCCTGTAAAACCTGTTACAGAATCTTTCTTTATGGCATCATATGTTTTCTAAGGCTTTGGATAGATGTTCTCTTCTGAATCTGACTGTGCTGGTGGAACAAGTTGCTGCTCCCAGCAGTGGTTAACAATCCCCTCCACTATGCCTGCAGAGCTGCTTATGAGAGCATTTTGTGACCTGTTTATGGCAAAATAAGATGAATTAGGAGATATTTATAGCAGTATTTTTAGGCTGACTGGGTTAATTTTGAGTGATGCAGGTTGGGGAGTTTTTACACAAGAAACACCCAGAAGGGGTGATGCCATCTAGGTGAAGGTGGATAAGGAGGAGACACAAACCTGCTCTGCCAGCACTGCTGTCAGCTGAGCACATTTGTCTGCTCCTGAAGTGTAATGTATGGTATGAAACTGCTCCACTAAACTAGTTTCTTGCTGATGTCTCTAATTTTGCTTTTTGCAGTTTGAATACCAGCAGGCCCAGCTGGAAGCTGAAATTGAAAATCTCTCATGGAAGGTGGAGCGAGCAGACAGCTATGACAGAGGGGTGAGTGTTCTGCTTGCTTGAGCCTGTTGGCCAGACTTTGTTGGGCTTAACACTTCTGCAGGAGCACTAAGGCTGTCAAGTGAGGGTTCTGACAAACTAGATCCAGAAACCACCTTTAGCCAGCAAATGATGTAGAAGCAGAGTGCTCACTGCCTTGTGGGAGAGGAGGGAGGGCTGCAGGGATTCCTGCAATATGAAACAAGTCCCATGGAGCTCTGGAGGAGACTGAATGCAGCCTTCTGGTGAAAAGCAGGTTTCTTACGTGTGTAGCATTTTAGACAGAGCAGGAGCCAGGTAACTGCAGAGGGAGCCCACGTAAAAAGGAAAAGGATCTGGGTTCTTGTAATCCAGAGCGTGCGTGAAATGTGTGAGAGTTGGTGCTTCTCAGGCTGGAGCTTAGTGTCTCCCTAAGGAAAATGAGGTCTTCTCCAGGGAGTTTGTGCTAACAATTTGTACCTTCTCTTTTACCAGGACTTAGAGAATCAGATGCACATAGCAGAGCAGAGACGGAGGACCCTGCTGAAAGACTTCCATGACACATAAAAGAGGAGGAAGTGACAGTGCAGGGGTGAGAGCAGCGAGTGAAGTGATGGCAGCTTCACTAGGATAAGCAGGCACTGCCTCTGGGAGAACACGGCCAAGGACAAAGCCACCCCTCCCCTTGCAAGTCAGACACATGCAAACACCACCTCTTAGTCCAGTTTGTTCTCTTATCTTTCTGTTCCTGTTTCTGCCAGGCTAGAGGCCAGAGCTCACATTGGCATATTTCCTGGGCCATTTCCCTCCTGCCCTTGATGGTTTCAGAAGCGGAGGGAGTTTTTTCTGAATGGCTGTTAATAGTATTAGATCATTACAGTTCATGTAATTTTCAACGGTTGTACAATTATACAGACAAACCTTAGAATAACACACAACCCTTTTAAAAAATAAATTGGCAGTGGAGTGTTTTTCCTTAATCTGCTTGTAAATTTAATGGGCTTTTCCCCCTCTCCCTTCCTCTGACCCAAAAATCCTCCTAGTCACTGAAGGAGGTTACAAAATATCTCAGCTAGATTTTCCGATGCTCCTTTAACCAGGGCATTGCAGCATTGGCATTGCATGAGGAGAGTGGCTGGTGTTAAGGGTTGCTGCTGCTGTGTCTGGCCTGACAGTACCGGCAGTGGCCTTGATTCAGTATGATCACGTGACATCTCTTTTTCTTGTAAATCAGCTGTGCAAAATCCAGCTGCACAAACAAAAGCAAACAGAGGAATTGCAGGGGACAGACCGGGTTAACATTGGGGGATATGCCTTGAGTTTGAGAGAAATTGAGAGAAATCAGATTCTGTGTTTGATGAATTTTAGGTCTTCCATGTAGATTTTTGCTTTACCTGTTTTCGTGGGGAGGATGTTGTATTGCCAAAGTGAGTGATGAGGGAGTAGTAGCATACAGCTGTTAATCAAGGCTTGGGGCTTTTGCAGAGTGAAAGAATCCATGTTATAACAGTGCCATGCTGCCTGATAAAGATTATTTGTGCCTGCTGGGTAGCATGGCTGAGAAAATTTGATCTCATTCATCAAAGTGAGACTGAACACCACTACATCATGAGGAGGAAGGATTATGTACAACACACTCCCTGGCACGTGTTGGCAATGTGGACAGGCAGTTGAATACAGGTGCACTCCTTGTGCAGAGCCTGCACCAAGCCAGGCAGAAAAATGACTAGAAAAATTAATTTATTTGTATATTAGTATTGATGCTGGTGGGAACTTACAAGAAAAATGATTGTTAGCAGCATGTGGAGCTTTTTTATTAACATTCTCTTTTCTAATGTAAAATATACACTAAAATAAAAATATGAAAACCTAGTTCATCTTAGTAGGGGTTAACATGAAAAAGGTTACTTAAATGCTGATTCTTGCCTGTTTGCTACAGGAAGCAGGCCGCATATTAGGATTTCACAGATATGTGTCACCTGCACCAGGAGCTTATTGTTTGCAGCCAGTAGGGTGCAGCTGGAGTCTGATCTGAGGAAATTTTCACCTCTGTGGGGAACTCATGGGATTCTCTTCCATGCTGTATTTGGAAGTGTTGCCTTTGATGCATCCCTGTATTGTTTTTATGCAATGTAACTTCATAAAGATTAAACTGGAGGGGGAAAAAGTGCTAAATTCCTGTGTGTCAGAATAAGCTAACTCTGCTGTTGGAGCCTCTTTCATGTACCTGAGACAGGTATTTGCAGCTGGTGTAATTGGGCTCATAGATTTTATTGAGACTGATGCATTAGTTTAAACAAGGAGTAGCTGTCATAGGAGCTAATCCTGTGACCGTGCTTGTTGTACACAGCAGAAAATTTCAAACTGAGCAGCCTTTTCCTTCCTCCCTCCTGTCCCTGGTGTGGGATCTATCCTCAGGGAACAGGGGGATGCACTGCGAGGAGCTGCTGGCCATGGAGTGAGACAGCAGAAGCACCTGAGCGTAGGGCACGCTTGTGGAGGGATGGCTGGAGCCAGGGAGCAGGACAGGGAAGGAGTCTGTGGTTTCCGGGAGCAGCGCTGCTTGCTGTACAAGAGATCTCCATAGACATGGCTCCTTGTGTTTCTGCTCTGTCCTGTTCTGGCTCCCCTCGAAGCTGCCATAGAGATAGATTTGACCTTGCTCCAGCCACTGGCTTTTGACTTCATTCCTTACTCTGCACCCAGCAGCAGCCTCTCTGTGCCTTCCTCATGATATAACCTAGAGGTCAGTCTCGCTTCCTCTCCCCTTCCCAAATGATTGTCTAAGTCTTGGCATGCTGCTTCCACGGGAAGGGATAGTGGAGGGGGGGAAGGTTTGCTGAGACCCAGCAGTTTGCAGTGAACAGAACCAATGTTTAAACTGTTCTTTAAAAATGTAATGTGCAAAGTACTGATTAGGATAAAAGCTGGTGTTCCTGTTGTCTAAATGTAACTATCTTAACACCTAATCCCTTTGCAGAACAGGTATGTGGAGTTTCCTAATCCCAAAGAATTTTCACTTCTGTTACGTGATTTGAGCTAAATGAGAATGAGGTTTTGTCTCTCTCTCTCCAAGCCTCCTTCCCTCCCCCCCTCTCTCCC
>VZRR01002582.1:400153-417608 GCA_013398015.1 Oreocharis arfaki
CCCGCCCGCGCCCTCCCGCGCCTCGAGGGCATCAAGGCAAGGCCGCGACCGGGGGCCGGGGCCGGGGCCGCTGGCCGCTCACCGCTGACCGCTGCTCTCCCCGCAGGTGGGCCACACGCAGCGGGTGGAGCTGGTGCCCGGCAGGGCCCACGCCGTGCGCACCCTCAGCCTCAAGCCTCTCCTGTTCGGTGAGTACCGGCCCCGCCGGGGGCAGCTGCTGCCGGGCCCGGGCACGCCGGTAGCGGGGGTTTTCCGCCCTGACGGCGGAGCGGGGTGTGTGTGTGTGCATCTGTCTGACACCCGCCGCTGTCTTACACCCACTCGGGGGAAGATGACTTCCCGCGTGTGGGCATCACCTCCCTGTGCTGCTGCTCCTTGATGCTGCGTTAAAAAGAGTACATTTTGATGTAAAATTCGCAGAGGTTACTTATTCTGGATGGCCCACTTTGAAGAATTTGGAAGATTAACCTTTCCAGGTTTTCCAGATTCTCTGTAAAATACTAGGAATAGACATCAGATCACTGGCAAGAACCATGAAGAAGCTGCTCACTATATAAGGAGAGGACAAGAGATACCCAAACTTTTTAAAATAAATTATGAAAAAGCATTTTAGTGTTGGTGCTTCAGCACTGAGGAAATGAGTAACAGGAGAATTGATAGATTTTAAGTCTTCCACCATTTTGTGCTATGTTCTAGATTTATCTTTATTTTTGGCTTCTCTGATGCACAACCACACAACATCTGCCTTTCAGATACTTTTAAATCTTCTTTACCTTTCTGTGATGTTTTGCTATCACTAGTCAAGTCTCACTAATTGAACTCTGTGTTCTGGAAATCCACTGACAATATGCTAAATAATATTGGGGGGGGGGATGATGGAATCAGTCATTACAAAATTCCTACTACTGTAAAGTCAGAGAAAACCTATTCTTTCTGAAAAGAAAGTAGAGAATCTTTCAGATGCCTTCTCAATAATATAAATAGAGGGTTTTTTCTGGTTCCAAATAGATCATATACACTGAAAACCTCACCATGAATTTCTTAGTGGATTTCTGTCTGACATTCACTAAACAGACACACCAACCTGGAGCTGATAACTCCACAGCATCACAAAACTGATGTCATTACCAGAACCATGGTCTGAGGCAATTGCTCTGGTTTTCACTCAGGAAAACTCCTGTCTCCTCTTTCCCAGCCTTTCCAGTTCCACTGAAGTGAAACAGTTGGTCCTGGCCTTCAAGGAAGGTGCTGGGGATACTAAAAGGCAGGTTTGTCCTGGCAGCAGTAATCCTGCAATTTTTAGCTTCTTGTTCCAGAGCCTCCACTGGTTTTGAGGGAAGCTTTGCTCTCTAAGGATGCCATCACAGACAGTGAGACATTCACCATTTGAGATACCACGAGTCTGTTCTCCTTTGTCCTCCGATAAGGAGTCCCTTATTTAGAAACTGCAAGTTGCAAGACAATTCTTATCTCCTGGATGAACCTGCCAGGAGCCAGCTCTGGCTTTAAAAGACTTCCAGAGACTTCTCTATCTATGCAAGCAGTAGCAATCTGATTCAACTGGTTTAAAAAAACTTATTCATTCCATCTCTGTTGCTTAAATTAGTGGAAGTGTGTAGTTAGCTTGGTTGTGTTTGGTAAATACAGAAGTCCTTAGCAAAGACTCTTGGGTTTCTGGGGATTTAACACAAAGTGCTGCAGCATACAAGAGCCAATATAAGGAAACAGTGCCTGGTCTGTCATCTTTGCTTTCAGCAGAGCAGGCTGCAGTGGGACCACAGGAGCAGACACTCATGAATGATTTAATATGTTCTCTGGGCTTCAGAGCATGGGCTGGGCACCATAGGGGAACTTTAGGTTTGTTTTTTAAGTGTGGGTAAGTCACATCTGCATGAAACCCAAGTGTATTTTATGGAGCTATGAAAAAATCCCTGCCCTATTTTTTCCCCCCTCTGGCTACAAGGCATAATTTCTAAAGCTTGTAAGTCAGACCATCTGTGCAGTTTTCAGTTGGGAAACACTAGTAATCAAATAGCCCTACTAACGGGAAACAAATCAGACAAAGCCTTTTCAACCTTCAGAGCTTTTATGTGTTCTGTTTTCCAAACACAGTCTGTTCAGAAGATATTGCCATTGCAGGGACCACCTGACAGCAGATTCTGTGGATTGGGCAGCAGTTTTTAAGACAAGAGAGTGGAGAGGAATAAAAATAGGAAATTTTACTGTGTTTTTCTTCTGAGCCTCAGGGAAGAGAAGTAGTCACTGCACAAATGTCAGGGCGCAGCTGAATTGCAGTGTGTGTGTCTGAGCGCTTGTTTCAGCCCACACCAGTGTGAGGAGGAGCCCACAGCGTGGGTTGTTGGTGTGCCTAGTGAGCACAGGGAGGCAATGTGTCTCCAGCAGACTGATGTGTCTCCAGCAGCCTGCCGCTGTCTGTGCACAGGAATCACCAACAAGGCAGAAAGCATTCCTCCTGAAGGCTGTTTTTTCCCCTTGTTTGGTTTTTTTTTATTTCAGCCACAGGTTTAAGCCAATACAGAAAACTTTCCATGGACAGTGCTTTGTTAGGCAGTAGAAATCCAACTCGTTTCCTCATTTGGGGGTTTGCTGTTTTCTGCTGTGTTGTCTGGAGCACAGTGTGTGTACCCCTGCAGGGAGTGACAGTCCTGCTTGGGTGAGAGAGTGAGCTGCAGAGAACTTAGTGAGACTGAGTATTCCCATATTTTGTATCTTCCTTGCATATAGGTGGAAGGCCAGGCCACTGTGGGAGGTTTCTCCCCTGCTCCCATATCAGAACTGCAATATCCTACTGTGCTGGGTCTGGGACTCACCTCCCAGTCCCAAGCAAAGCTGCTGTTCACACCAAAGCAGAGCTTTGAACAGCTGATGTCTCACTCATGCTCTGCTTTTCTCAACATTCTTGTAATATCCCTAGTTACCAGAATCTTCTGATCCACACTGAATTTCTGATGTGGAAAAACGGTTTTCCCCATTATGCAGAAACCCTCAGCTGTCTGCTCTGTGCCTTTCCTGCTTGAGAATGGCTGTTTCCTTTTGCCTGTGTGGATGCTCATCAGCTCTCAAAGGGACAGCCTGACTCAAGAGCAGAGTTCCGCATGTAGTTTTTAAGGGGCTGGGCATAGCCGGGGTGGGTTCCTGTCCCAGTTAATTTATCTCAGACTGTTCAAGAGTAAAGTATTTGCTCCGTTACATAAAAACTATCACTTTGCAGTCAAGGAGACTTTCATGTAATCTCTGGACAGAAAGCAAGCAGGTACTTGGCCAGCATCAATGTCTCAGGGTCAAATAATGAATACCAGATCTGATAATGAGAACTAGAAGGAACTGTTATTAAAGGTTTTTTCTAGTTTGTCCTCACCTGCATAGTTAAGTTTTCTTGTGATGTTGGATCCTACACAAAGCTGAACATTGCACTTCCTGGATCTACAGAGCCTTGTGAGAGGAACATGTTAAACCTGCATCTTTAAGCTCTGTCTTGGTTAAACAGGGATCTGTAGTGAAGCCCTATCTGTGTACTATGACTGCTTCAAATCACCTAGAAATATGACTGTACATCTCCAAAACACCACCTGCCAGGAAAAGGAGTTTTCTAGCCATAGGGAAGGGAGCAGTTTCTTATTGCTGGAATTGAGATTTTTCAGACCTTCCGTCCCGCCTGTTCGGGGCAGCGGTGATGTTTCCACCTCCTCACTGCCTGGTGCAGGTTCCTGTTCCTCTTCTGCCAGGCATAGGCCTTGTTCACCACCACTTTGTCACTCTGTACTTCACCACTTACAACGAAGACTCCTGCATGAGTGCCTCGCATGATGTTGTGGGCACAGGTGGCATCTATATCCAGCCACTGCTGGAGCCTGGCAGGGATTTCACTTTTGAGGAGCGGGCCGTGCTTCAGCACCTCCACCTTGGAGGGATCCAGGTCGAAGTCCGAGATGGTGGTGGTGGTGGTGTTCTTCCTCAGGATTCGGATTTTCGCTGCTGCAGGGGATGGAAAAAGAGCTGTGAGTTCTGTTTGCTCTTCATGGCCCTCATCTACTTCAACACATAGAGCCAGCCCGAGGCTTCTCTGCTGTCTCTGTAATGTGGGGAGCTATCTTTCCGAGCTTTTGTACTTGCAGTGAACTTGTAAAAGTTCTCATTTGAGGTTAGTTTCCAGTAGTGAACACTGTTCTTAGAATTAAAGAATTTTTTAGGTTGGAAAATGCCTCAAAGATGAAGTTCAACCACTGACCTAGCACTGCTCAGTTCACCATTAAACCATGTCCTCAACTGCCACATCTACATGTCTTTCAAATACCTTCAGGGATGGTGACTCAACCCCTTCCCTAGGCAACCTGTTCCAGTGCTTGATAATTCTTTTGGTACAGAAATTTTTCCTATTACCCAATCTGAACCTCTCCATTGCAACTTGAAGCAATTTCCTCTTGTCCTTGTTACTTGGGAGAAAAGACCTCCTCCCTCAGTTTCAACCTAAGAGTGGCAAAGATGTATCAGCACCACTGCAGAAACCCTTGAGGAATCATGGGCACAAGCAAGCAGATACACCAAAGTCCTGGTCTTGGGCAGATTACTTAACTTTTCTCAGAGCAGGGATTTCAGGAAGTGACATGACTGACAGCTGCTCAGGATTTGTAACCTTTTTTCTTTTATTGAAAAATCTTTTCATTTTTCTATTTGTGTGCCTGAATTCAGGACAGTCGCTTGAAAACTTCCTGCCAGCTGGTTGAGCAGAGCCAGTGCTGCTGCTTGCTTGGGCTAGGAGAGGGAGAGTCACAGTACTAGAACAACGGTAATAAAGTTTGAAATAGCTGGCATGGAATTTGCTAAAGATTCTTATAGGCATTGATTGAAATGTTTGTCTGCAAGGGAAAACCAGAGTACTGCTTGTTTTTAGCAATCACAGACCAAAACCAAATCAGAGCCCACGGAAATAAAGCAGGTCTTCACTTTCAGTGCTGACAGGAGCTGGGCCCTCCTGCTACCTCACAGGTAAGGTAGCAACTGAAAATCCCTGGGATTTGCTGTAAAAGCTGCAGCTTCTCCAAGACAATATATTAGGGCAAAGCTATTTTCTGTCCATGCCATTGCTTGGCTGCTGGAGGGAACAGCAGCAATTGAGAGGAGAAGGAGGGTACTCACCAAAATCGTTGGCACAGAGGCTTTCCAGGATCTCCCTGGCAGTGCTGGCCTCCTCAAGCTCGCAGTCCTTGCAGCTGGCTCGGGGCACTGCTGCAGCAGAAATTAGGTTATAACACCCTTGTCAAGCTTCACTGGAAAAGGCACAATGAAATTTTGAGATCTGCAAGTGGTGGTTTGCTGTTTCTTAGTGATGCTCCTTGCTGAGCTACCCAGGCCCTGGAAAGACAGCTCCGACAGGCAGGGTGGGAAACGTTAAACTCTCCTTCCTGTGGCTGGGGCAGACACCGCTTGTGCTTTGTTCAGGCTTGTGTGTGTTGCTGCATGTTAGAGCAGCAGTGAAAATGCTTAATGAAGATCTCCTAATTTGGATGAAACAGCAAAACCAGTGGTATGGCCAGACTCCATCCGGTGATGCTGAAATGATGTTGTTGAAATATCTGTTCTCCCCGTAGCTGCTCTTGGATCTCCCACAGTGTTCATCAGTATCTGGATGTTAATTTAGTCCTTCAGACAGACTTTTTTCTGGTGTAACTCATGTCTGCAGAGGCTCATGTCCCTTCATGGTGTTTCTAATGTTTAAAGAGAAGGCTTGCAAAACATTTACTTTTGCATGTTTTTAAGTCCTAGACAGAGCTGAAAGATCAGGGCTGTAGCTCTGAAGCTCCACTGGAAGCACATCTCGCTGCTGGGAGTCTGCACTCCATGAGCTCTCCCACTGTGCCTGGGCTGGAAGCTTTGCAGCCTTTCCTTCCCCCTGCCCCAAACCCTGCGGGGTCTGATGGCACCCAGGGAGCTAATGAATACAGCAGAGAGAGAAACAAGCCACAGTCAATGTTATGCTAATTTTCTAGACACAGTTCCCAGAGAGAACAAAACTAGAATTTGTAGATTTTTTTAAAATACAGCTTAAAACCAGAAATATGCAGAATAGAAACAAGTCATAGGATCATCCTTTTGAGCTTTCAGTGTTACATATGGGAAAATACATGAAGAGAAAACCTCTTACTTCTCCTGCTTGAGGAATTTTCATCCATGGAGACTGCTGCAATGCACAGTTCATGATCTGCAGGGAACTTGTTGCAGTTCAGGATTTCGGGCCAGGGGTAGCCGTAACAAGCCATGACGGGTGCGCAGCTTCTCTTGACGGCTTCGCATAGGCTGCGGCAAGGATAGATGAGCCTGGGGAGGGGATGGGCATTCAGCACCTCCATGTACCTGGTAGGAGGCTGAGGGTTGAGCCCTGGCACCACTGCTGCACAGGGCTGTGGTGAAAGGTTAGCAGGCAATTTTGGGATCTTTGATTTTTTTTGAACATTCATGTCCGGGAAGCAAGCAACGAATTTCTGAGTCCAGGAGGGATGAGGCTGTTCAATACAAGGCAGCTGCCAGAAGCCCTTTACCTCCTTAGGGATCTTCTCTAGTTGTGCAAAGACTGCTTATCTTTACAGGTGCCTGATTACACGCCAAATTTCCTTAGCAACTCTGTACTTTGAGAACTGCACCTCAAAACTGGGGATTTGTTTCTACTGGAACTGTTGCAAAACAGTTGGGAAACTGAGAACTATGTGTTCGGGGCAAGAGCTGGGGTGAGGGGCTACATGGGAGGTGGGAGGTGAAGCTGGTGTGTGCCAACAGCTACTGCAGTGTATGAGGGGTTGGCCAGGTCATGTGGCAGCAGTGCCTGGTGTGAGAGAACAGAAGAATCCAAAGGAGGGAACATATTTCTGCTCCTATGATATGAAATGCTCATGTTTCGCTTTCAGAGGGATGTTCCCTGCTGAGTAATCCAATTGTCCCTTGCCGAGAGCAGCAGCGCTGCTTCTTGGGGACTGCACGGATCACATCGAATGCATTTTCTCTCGGGAGGCACATGTAGTTGTGCTCCTGCGGGGAGATAGGATTTACAACTGAAATAACTCATAAAAGCATCTTACCTGTCCAAGCAGATCGGTGCAAAGAGGGAGCAGAGAAAAATCCTAGCGTCTGGGTGGCACTCCCTGGCCAGCAGGGGCAGCCAGCTGGAAGACTGCTGGATGACTTCTGTCATGGTCTCATGCTCCAGCAGGTTGGGAATCCTCATCTCAGAGTAGCCAATATCGTAGCATAAGGCCATGCGGTGTGGGATGGGCATGCAGCTGGAGGATCTCCTCAGGTAGCTCGCCCAGGCACCCGAAGAACCCGAGAGCAGCAGGCGTGCCAGCAGACCCAGCAGCCATGGGCCACCCAACCTCAAGGGGTGCCTGCAGGGGGACATGACCATGCTTGGAGCGAGTGAACCAACAGCACACCCCAGATTGAGCTGCTCCTGATTGTGGGATGCCTTTTATAGCCTACGAGCCACCTCTTTGTCAATCCATCCTCATTAAGTGTGGCCCTTTCAGAGCCCTCATGGGGAAGACAATGCTCCAATTTTCATTTGCCAGCGGCCCTGATTGTTTGTATTTTAGCAGGGGTTTGGCTTAGATCAGCAGGTGTGGAAATGAGGGCAGTTGGGGAGGGATGAATGACTTGGCCTGTGTGTCTTGGGGCTCTTTCAGCCGAGATTGAATCTCTGTTTGACACCAGTGCTCCAACCCATCCCCTTTCTCTTGCTCCAGGATTAGTCATTATTTCATAAACCCTAATGTTTTCCTCTCTTTTGTTTTTTGTAAAAGCAATCAAGTGTTGCTTAAAGTCAATTAGGAGGCATTTGTTTAGCTGGAACTATTGTTGAGCAGGCAGGGAGGGAGATAGGATGGTCTCGCAGCTTGAAGTTAACCGTTTAAGAGAACTAAGGGCAGAGAGGAACTAATTTGCAGCTGTGGAGCCAGGTTGTTTGCGGACGGGATTGGCAGCACTCAGCTGGAAACCCCCTAACCTTGCAACCTGCATGACCACATGCTTTCCAGTTAACAGAATTCCTACTTCATTCTGAAATCCCGTTACTACCATGGAAGAGTGGAATTGTCCCTCCTCCAGCACATAATTAAGATTCCATAAGCCATCATTATTGTAGCCCAGTTTGGGGAACTGGAAATACTGGGAGCATTGGTTGCCAGTGCACACAGTTCATTTGGACCTGGTGCTGTGCCATAAGGTTCAGACTGGTCAGTAGAAGCTCCAGCTCTGAAGCATCCTCTGGCACAAGGACCCTGTGATGCCTGTGGTGGAAATTGTTTCCTTGGAGCATGTTACGGATACAGCTGGCTGCATTGTGTTCCTGGGACTTCCCAGGAACAGCTCATTTTCTACAGGGCTAGTTCTGGTCTGTTCCTAGCAGGAAGCCAACTGCTTATTGACAGCTTGAGCTGATAGGGTTGATTTCAGGTCATTAAAGTAATTAATTTTTTCCCTCCATTTGAGATTTGCTGCTGTAGTTGATCTATAATACCTGCAGGAACTCTAGGGAGCTGCAATTTGGAGAGCAGGACCTTGGGTCTAGGAGCACTTAACCTGTCCAGCATTGGTGATTTTTCTTTCCCTTTTCAAAAGTCTCAGCAGCTGGTAACAAGGTCACCCTAGCTGTGACAGGCACCAGCCACAAGGATCCTCTCAACCTGAGCCACAGTCTAACTGTGCTCTGGAATGGGACCTTGCGAGTGCTTTCCAAGCATGTGCCCAGTGTACCATGCAGTTAGAAATCTCCTAGCCTCATGAAAACGGTGTATTTGTCTACACTTAAATTTGCTTGCGATTGTGGAATTACCTGATTGCTGCTGGGTTTGTGCTGCAAAGGAAAGCTGGAGATACCTGTGTATGGAGCCTGGCATCCTCCATGTCCAGTATCTTCCTTTTTAATATTGAATTTGAAGACCATTTTTAGTGGGGGATCAAGAGAATGAGTGGGAGTAAGTTAGAATTTTTCTCCTTTCTGTTTGAGTTTCACAGTAGAGCACTGTGCCATGCTCCCCTGAAAGGGATTTGGTTTTGCGCAAGGTGCCATCCTCTCCACATGAGAGTAAGGAAGTCTGAAACCCTGGCCATCACCACTGCCCACTGTAAAGATTTTTGGCCTCCCTTCCGGTAAAGCAGCAGTTCCCAGACTGTGATCCATATGGTACCTTTGAAATGGTAATATGCAGTGATATGCATGTGTTTGTTCACTCCTTTGTCCATTGTGGTATCTGTGAGAGAGTTTAAGGGCTTGACCCCGGGATCCAAACATTTAGGAACTGCTGCTATAAAAATACTTGCCTCCAGAAGCTCAGGTGTGTGGTGTATGCTCTTTGAGAGCCCTTCTGGTAGAAGGGTGGATGTTTTTGAATGTCCCAAACTTAGACAGTTCCTAAATTTTCCCCCTACCTCTTCTGGTTTTTTTCCTGAGTCTCCTGCCACCAGCATGAGATCCCACTGTAACAGTTCCTCAGTCTTTGTTGCTGCTCACACTTTTGCTGCAGAAATTCCTGACTTCCTGACAGAGGAGGAGTGCAAGCTCATTGTCCATCTGGCAAAGCTGAAGGGGCTGCAGAAGAGCCAGATCCTACCAACGGAGGACTATGAAGAAGCCATGGAAATGATCGAAATTAGCCAGATGGACATTTTCAATCTGCTGGATCACAATCAGGATGGGCAGCTGCAGCTCAAAGAGGTAGAGTGCGGGACAGACTGGGGGAGGTTTGCTGGGGACCCTCTGGCACATCCCCTAATCAGATGCTTTCTTGGTTACTCCTGTGCTTGGGTGGGGCCAGACCCCAGGATATAGCAGTCACAATTAGCTTAATTTTATGTCTCAAAACTTGTGCTGGCCTTCAGAATGGAAGTTTCTGGGGCAATATGCAGCAGTTGTCATGCTATCGGGAGGCAGCAACAGTCCTTGGCAGGAATGCGTGTTTTGAATATGCTGGATAAAATGTTCCTGTGCTGTGGGTTGCCTCTTGCTGTGTGTCCTGGGAAGTGAGTTTGTCACGTAGGCCCTGCTTTGTGCAGCCTGAGGGGAACTTACTGTGTGAATTCACAAGCCCCAGCAAAGCCACCCCTATTGATGAGCTGAGGGGGATAATGAGCACCTTGTCCACAGCTCTTCAGCACCCTTGCCCTGTATGGCAGGGTGCATCAGGGCAAGTCCTGGCAGTTCAAGTGTGTCTCTCCTCAGGCTCCCATTTCAGGTGAAGCCAGGAGTCTGAACCATCCTGTGCACCACAAGTGCTGTGGAGTATGGGGAGCTGAACCAGTGACAGCCCAGGGCAAGGCTCCTTTCTCTGAAGGTCAGAGCCTGCTGAGAGCTCTTCAGGCATCTGCATCTCTCTGTACTTGTTGAAGGGAAGAATTTTGTTCCAAGCCCTTACCTTGGACAAGAGCATTCACTTTTATCATTAATAGCTTTACTTTCCCTTCAAGAGAAAGAGCTGTGCACTCTCCACCTCAGGGCTGGTTAACCAAGTCCCAGCAGTCATTTGCCATGACCTAAACTGTAAATAACAGTACTCATCAACCACACTCTGTGGCTGCTAGATGATTCTCACTGCAATCATCTTTCTGCAGAGATGTGCTGATGCCTGTCTGGCTGATGTGCTGTGGAGGAGATCCCGCCAGGCCTCATGCAGGGAATCTGTAGGGTCTCAGGAGTGCAAGAAACCAGTGCCTTTTTTTGATCCATTTATGAATTTCAGGTGTTGACCCATACCCGACTTGGGAATGGCAGGTGGATGACCCCTGAAAACATCCGGGAGATGTACACAGCGGTCAAAGCTGATCCTGATGGGAATGGTAAGAGCAGCTCCATGGGAATCCCTCCACCCTCAGTACCTTGGACACCTTGCACAGCCATGTGGGGAAGAGCAAGAGCCATGTCCCTGCCCAGGCCTGTTTCTCTAGGTGAATTCTTTGAAGGGAAGCAACACTGTACTAGAGACCTTCTCAGGAAAGTAAATGCAGTGTAGCCCTCTTACTTCAGCACTCCTGCCCCTGCATCACCACTCTAGCAGCTAACTGGTCCCACTGCCTGAGCTTGGATCTTGCTGGAGCAGGACCAGACCACAACTCTGCACTCCCTCTTCCCTGTCAGACCTGCCTTGGTTCATGCCCTGCTGTAACAGGGTCTTAGGGCTTTGCTTCTGCTCCCCTGGTCTGAGAGACCGCTCAGGTTCTGACTACAGAGCTCTTGTTACCTGGGATGCAGATGTTCAGACACACATTGCATGCGCCCCACCCCCACCCCCTTCAGGGAGATTTTTGCAGCAGGCCGAGAGCCCCATGTCACTGTGAGGGGAGAGTGGAATAAGTGGAGGTGGGGCCAATCTTATCAGTCAGCCTTTGGTGCTGAACCCCCTCTCTGCCGCTGCAACCTCTCTGTATTCCATGAGGCCACTTCTGCCCCTCCTGCCCCCAGTCTCCCAAGGGCTCTTGCTGGTCCGGACATACACTCTAACCTCTGCTGCTCTAATTAGAGTGGCCTCAATTAAGCAACACTCCATTTCCTAATCAAATTAAGTGAATTCACAGGCTCTGCACACACTCTTCCAGTGACCTGGCATTGGGAGCTGCCCAGGAGGAGCTGCTTTGGAGTTGAAGCAATAGCAGGGTGAATGCATAAATATCCGGAGGGCACCCTGTGCCACTCTCCTCCAGGCTGGTGGCATTCTTGGCAGGGGTATGACTGAGTCCTCAGTGGGTTTTCCAGTGTTCTGGACATTAACAAATGAAAGGTCCTGTTAAAGGGCTGTTGGCAAGACCTTGCTTCCAGAGTGCTGCTTCCCTCTGTTATTAGATTGGTACATGACACTGAGAGACCAGGTCACAACCTGGATGTGGCACTGCATCATCAAAGACTGTGGGGAATTAAGGGGAAGTGGGGACAGAGAGACAGTAGGAATAATAACAGTTCAGTCATGACCATTTGCACCTGAGGAAATGTCCCTGGCTGACCCTTGTGGCTGATCCCTCCTCCTGCTAGGGGGTGCTGGTGCCCTGAAAGCAGAGCTGGCACCCAGCAGCACTGGGTTTGCTGCCTGAGTGAGCTCCTCTCCCAGCCCATTCTGTGTGCTGGGCAGCCCAGGGCAGCGCACTGCATGCTGGTGTTGGGGACCTGTGCAAGGCTTCCCTTCTCCAGAAAGGGGAAACAGCAAATGTGAGGATTTTCCTGAAGCTGACAAAGGCACTCCTTGCTGATTCCAGTTGAGTGCAAACAAGAAATACCTGTTTTAGAAGAAACTGCTTTATACCTCTTGCTTTTCTGTTATTTCTACTTATGCAAGACCATACTGTCATGTATTCTCATTTATGTTT
The DNA here is from genome assembly GCA_013398015.1 of Oreocharis arfaki. Classification (NCBI taxonomy): domain Eukaryota; kingdom Metazoa; phylum Chordata; class Aves; order Passeriformes; family Paramythiidae; genus Oreocharis; species Oreocharis arfaki. The sequence continues at coordinate 412,514 of VZRR01002582.1, forward strand.
TGCAATTACACAAATGCAGGATAACATACTGCTTGTTTTGGGTTTGGCTTTTTTTAATTACCCTGCAAGGTCATATAGAAAATGTGGCCTGAGGTGTCCCACTCTGTCCTTAAAGATGTTGATTTAAATATCTAAGTAATAAGCGTCAAGACATTGGGTAGCACAGACTTTCTTATGTATGTCAGAACTGTAGTGTCTGTTTCTCTCTTCTGATGTATTGATTTGTGTATTTTAGGAGCTTTTTAAGGTTTAAAATGGTGTTTTGCCTGTCCAGGTTCTGACCCTGCACAGTTCACTTTGGCAGGCTGCTCTGTGTCCTCTGCTGCAGGCAAGAGCATTGCTGGAGCCCATGATCGTGGACAGAAGGGGTGCAGCCTGTGGTGGACACAGTGGACCCTGGCTGGGGTCTGTGTGAGGCAGGCAGTTTCTGCAGTGCCCTCAGCTGGTGTTTCTCCAAGTACAGGATGCAAGAACTATTACCTGCACCAGAGTCAGGTGGCTTTTCCTGTGTTCCCCTAGGTGTGCTAAGTTTGGAGGAATTCAAGCAGTTGAATATCCGTGATTTCCACAAGTACATGGGAAGCCAGAAAGTGAAGATGAGTGACTTGGTGCGCAACAGCCAGCACACTTGGCTGTACCAGGGCGAGGGAGCACACCAGGTCATGAGAGCCATTCGGCAAAGGTAAGGGGCAGGCAGCTGAGGGGAGGTTGGGTTTGGAACAAACATCACCTGTGTGCTGGGAGAGGCAGTGGCAGACTTGCTAGTATTCACACTTCCTAATTGTGTGAAAAGTCTTTGGAGTATAAAGAGCAATGAACACAGACACAAAATGGAGAGAGGAGGTTTTCATTAGAACAAGAATTTGTATTGTCCCGTGGAAAGGGAAAAAGAAAAATCAAACCTTTCAGCATCTCCATTCACTTCTGGGAACAGCCCTATAAAACCAGGAAGATTTGGCAGTATACGAAATCATTCATTCTAATTAGTAACTGAGCTTACTGGGAGAAACTGCCCATTTCCATTGCTGTCTGTGTGCCAGCAGTTACTGTCATTTGCTTTAGTTACTCATGCATTTCACTGAAATCTGTCTTTGCTGTTCAGAGCTGACTTTTTAAAAAGCACGACTTCACCTTAAATAAGCCAAGTTAGTTTAATCCTTCAACCACACATATTGTAAGGCAGCTCATGGGCAGATGGGAGAACCTCTTACCCTTCCCTTCATCTCAGATTTGATACTGGGAAGAGCTGAAGCCCAGCATGAAGGCCAAATCGTGTAGTTGTGGTGAGTTTCAGATAACTGGCTGGAGACTCGCTTGTTCTTGTGGTGCTGGTCCTCACCCAGAACATGGGCGGGTGAAATCTGTCCCGAGGCCTGAAAAACAGCTGTTGGCCACTCCTTTTCTTCAGTGCATTCCAGTAGGAAAATGGGGTCACATATTGCCTCGATTAGAGCAGACTGTGGCTGCCACCTTCTCCAGCTAGCTAGCACACACAGGCATCGGCATTCCGCTTGTACGCTCTCCAGTTGGCCACTATCAGGAGGACATGAAGACACAGCACTGAAGGAGGCTGTTAGTCCTCCCTGGGACCAGGCAGCGCCTGCAGGGCCTTTGCCATCCTGCCAGGTGCCACATTCTCCTTGCACCTGCCCCAAGGGCTTCACTGGTCCGGATTCTCAGAGCTCTGAGTGTTCTTTGGCAGGTCTCAAGACGTACCTGCTTGCCTTGGGGATGATCTCAGATGTAGCAGTGGAAAAATCCCAGAGCAGGAGGGCTCCAGTCTCCTTGATCACTTCCAGTGCCCCTCTGCCCTGGGGGAGGCTGCTGAAAAGGCAACAGGGAAAGGTGAGTTAGGTGATAAGACTATTCCTAGAGCTAGTCTCTCATTCACTCTCAGCAGGGGCCCTGTGCTTTGCTAACTGTCCCTGAGGTCTGTAGGTGATCTGCAGGAGTCCAGAGAAGTGATGAGATGGCACATGAAGGCTCCAGGGACATGCACAGAAGGGATCTTGCTGAGCAAGCAAAGTCTTCCTGAGAGCAGTACTGCTGGAGATGCTTCCTTCAGTTTTGTTCTGTTTTTTCATCGTTAACTCCGATGAGGGCTTTCTGAGCCGATGCTGATGGTCCAACAGATCTGTAAAAGGACCTGGTTGTCTCTTGGCATGCTCGCTGCAGCCCGTCTGTCTCTCCGGTCTTTTGGGGAAGGGGCTCCTCTTTCTCTGGATTTATTTACTGCTTGGGAGTAGTGGCTGACCAGGGTGAGGTTGCTTTCCACTCACCCGCTCTGCTCTTCCCCAGGGTAATGCGCCTGACTCGCTTGCCCCCTGAGATCGTAGAGCACAGCGAGCCCCTCCAGGTTGTGCGGTATGACCAAGGAGGACACTACCATGCCCACATGGACAGTGGCCCTGTGTTCCCTGAGACTGCCTGCAGCCACACGAAGCTTGTCACCAATGAAAGCGCTCCCTTTGAGACCTCCTGCCGGTAAGCTCTGCCCTGAACACCTTAGAGGTGTGGAGGGTTTTCAAGGGGTGTGGAGCCATTTCACCTCACCTCATCTTGCCTGGGACTCAGTGCTCAGGTTGTGGGCTCACAAACCAGCTCAGAACATCACTGGCATGAAGGGGTTTTAAAGGGGAGGTGGGCAAATCCTGTGGGTCCACGCAAGTAAGGCGGAGTGGGTGAGCCATCCCTAGCGGAGCCTACAAGCGTACTCACTACTCTGGGTGGGAGTTTTCTTTGTTGTCCTTGTGTTAACTTGTGGAGAAAAGCTGACAGTGTAAATCATTTGCCATGTGATGTCTTGGAGGAGCCACTGTATTTATAGACAGCCCCTGTGCATCTCCTCCTGCTCCAGGTGTGTCTCCTGACAGCCTCTGTCTTGCAGGTATGTGACTGTGCTGTTCTACCTGAACAATGTGACTGGGGGAGGTGAAACAGTCTTTCCTATCGCTGATAACAGGACATACGAAGAGACGGTAAATGAACCTCGCCTACATGTTACCCCTGGGGATTCTGAGTCTCTTTTTGAATGTCTTTATTCACTATGGCTGCAGAAGGGGTCTGGTGGGTGAGGTTGGTGTGCAGTAGCATTTGTAGCTAGAGCACTGGGGAACCCGTGCTCCACTTACAGTCTTTTTCCTCTGAGGATAAGGGAAGAGGCACAGAGCTTTGACAGCTCAGCTCTCCCTGCTCAGAGGTGTGAGGTCTCAGGCAATGTGCTAAGAAATGGCAGCTGCTCAGAAACAGGTTATGAACATCCAGGGGCTTGAAACTGGCTGCTCCAGGTGGTTTATGAAAGCCTTTGCATCAACCTTAAGCCATCCTGTGGGACACTCAGGCAAGGGGCAGGGGCAACCCAGTGCATGTGCCTTGTTCCAGCCCTTTTTGTGACATCTTCCATATGGTTTCTCTCCAGTCTTTGATCCAGAACGACATTGACCTGCGAGATACTCGGAAAAACTGTGACAAGGGCAATTTGCGAGTGAAACCTCAGCAAGGCACTGCTGTCTTCTGGTACAACTACCTGTCAGATGGAGAAGGTACAGGCTCGCTTCAAAACTGGGCTCTTGGGAGGGGTAGGACTGCAGTAGGTGACAGCCATCATCTCCTTTCTGCAGCTGGGAGCTCAAAGAACAGCCAAAAAAAGGGTGGTAGCTGCCTGCTAGTGGGAACTGTAGAGTCTTCTTGTCACCAGCTGTGTAGGAGCTTCCTGACTCTGAAAGGCCTTTGTTTACAGGCAGTAGGTCAGTGGCTCCTGATGTCTTTGGGGGACAGGACTAGCTAGCAAACAAAGACCTTGGCTACACTCGCCATCACCAGCTGCCTTCCATCCCGCTGTGCGAGCTGAAACTCCTGCTGGAACTTGGTCTGCAATTCAAAATGTGTCACTGTTGTGGTGTTGCCCAAAGGGGTGGGGAGGGGAGATAGACAAAGGCACAGCCATCAGCTCTGCAGCACAGGGACACATGGGCCACCCCATGCCATGCTTGGGGCCAGTGCCTGCTTTGTAGTTCAGCCGCAGCCCCATGATGTGTCCTTGGGGCTGTTTTTGTCACGAAGCGCAGTGTGGTTTTCCCTGACTGGCCAGGAATTGACATGAATCTTTAAGGCTGCTGGTGAGTATGGCTCCAGAGGGTTTCCATGGCAGATTTTGAGCTGTGGTTGGAGGAAAGAGTATAGCATCCCAAGTCCCCTGAGAGCAGCCCATGTTTCCATCTCTAGAAAATCCACTGAGGAGGTCACTAGACTAGTGTTTGGGCTGTTGGGTGATAATATCAAGACCATCACTCTCCTGTGAGAAGAGCTCTGTTGTGTTTTTATGAGCAATTTGTTCCTAAATGGAAAGTGGCTGCTGATGCAAGTCTGCCACAGAAAAACGCTAGGATCATTGTAAACAGGTCATTTAGAACTGCTGAAATGCAATCTCTAAAATAGCTGCAAGCCTCTGGCTTCCATGAGCCTTCTAGTGGCAGTACCATCTCTTTCATGCCAGCCTTCCTTTTTCCAGAAGAGCTGAGAAAAACAGCCGCTGTGATCTGGATTGTGAGAGCCACTTGTGCTGAGTGGAGACATGGAGGCAATGGGCATTTTGCACTCAGGGAGCCTGCCCTGATGACCTCCTTGTAAGCGCTAGGGTGAGATGGCACCAAGATGGAGGGGTGCCAGGAAAAGTAACCTCTCTAAGATGTATTTGAGCTCAAATCCAAGCAGGTAGCTCAGGCAGGAGAGAGATGGCATTGGTGTTTGCTGGCCGTGTGTCTCTGTGCAGTCCCAGCTCTGCCTGCCCTCCTTGCCACCGCTTAACAGGGCTCTGCTCTGCAGGCTGGGTGGGGGAGCTGGACGACTTCGCTCTGCACGGGGGATGCCTGGTCACCCAAGGCACCAAGTGGATCGCAAACAACTGGATCAACGTGGACCCTAACCGCCATCGGCAGCAGCAGTTCCAGCAGGAGATGGAACGCTTTGCGGGGGCTGAGGCGGAGGCCGGGGCCGGAGCCCCGGGCGAGTGGGCAGTGGACAAGGCCTACAACGGGGTGCATCTGGAGCTGTAGTGCCGGGGATGCTGCACGTGACCTTTTCCCGCGCAGGGCGG
>VZRR01002584.1:0-13123 GCA_013398015.1 Oreocharis arfaki
TATATATATATATATAAAGATATTGCAAACACATGGCTAATTTTTTAAAGAAGAGGAAGGGTAAAATTATGGTATCAGTTACAGTTATTAACAGAGTAGTATGAAGAGCAAAGTCCTTGCAATAACATACAGTCAATCTGAAGCTTCATAAACTGGAACACTCAGAGAATATATTTCTCAGCCTGGGCTTATAAACATGACTGGCTATATTTATGATGATTATATTTGTGATGATTTATGATTAAGTATTTAATTACTAGAAGTTAGAGGATAACAATGAAGAAATATTATATCAACCAATAATAAACATACAAACCAATAATCCATGGCATTTTCCTCAGTCTTTTATGAATGGCTTTATATAGTGAAAAAGGTACAATTTAAGAACGAAAAAACAGTATTTTTAACTTCGTCCAAAACTGCATGCACTGACCTTTGCTAAAGGAAGGCTATCAAACCAGCCACAGTGATTAATTTTGTGTCCACAAAATATGTATCTCATGGAAGGAGGACTAGATGTACACTGAAATCAATTACTCACTCCATAGGAATTTATTCAACATAGTACAGTAACTCTGGTGAATAACAGAATCAACATTTCCCCTATGCCTTTAAGATAAACCTGGATGACTTATGAATAAACAGTGAAACAAGCTCAGATATCTGTTAGACTGCTCATGGGCCTGGTCCGAGCACACTTACTATGGTAAAAGTACAGAACAATTTCATGAGGCTCAGGTCAAGATTAAGAGCAACTCTCTCATAAGGCAGATAAAAGCTTACTTCAGAAAGATACCTTTTCATGCAAACAAAATGCCTCCAGCTTCCTTTGGCTGCTGAGTGTACAGAATAGCCATGCAAATTTATCAACGGTATCAGTTTCATGCAGTTTCCTTTGCATGCATCATTCAAGAGGATCTCAAACTGCCTGTGCTTTGTATTGGTGCATTCAGCACTCCAAATAAATATATCAACAGAAACCTTACCTATGCCTATACCACATGTAGGCAAGTAAATTTGAAAAAAGGCTATTGCATGCTGGAAGCATCTTTCATGAAACCTTCTGCAAACCTAACCTGTTTACAGTCTAGCTACACCAACACTTTGGGCTGAATTTGCCCAAATGGATTATCCCAGATCACATGTGACCCATTCTGCTTTGGTTAATTAGCTGTTTTTCTAAGAGTTCTACAAGTTTCACCTGCTTCCAACACAGAGCTGTGAGTATTGTCATCAAGAGCAAATCTGAAATAGTGACATTCTCTGTGAAACCAGACACTGAGGTGACACAAGGCAGTACCACCAGCCCTGCAGAGCTGTCCACACAAGTTACTGCATTCTAATTATATTTTCTGATGTTTATAAATACTGTCATTCTTAATACTAGTTCTTAATACTAGATCACTTTTGCTAGTAAAACAACAGCAAAGGAGTGAAATTTGTATATTTCTGTAATACAGCACATCCAGGGCTCCCTACCTGATAGCAAACCATTTCCAGGCAAATATGATGTTAATATGATGTTGGTGTTAATGACACACAAGTGCACACAAAGACAGAAAACAATGAACAAAACCAGTGTCAGAAGTGGGACTAGGGAATTCCCTTGGGAGACACAAGATCCCACAGAAGACCTTCCATTTGTTGAGCAAATCCTATAACAAGTGTCTCCTCAAGCCTATTGGAAAATGTACATTTGTAGAAACCACTAGGATTGTAATATATGTGACCTTTGTGGATGTGGTTCTAAGCTTTCCAATGTAAATCATTTAATGTTGCTTTAGCTTCCATTTTATTGTCCAGAGTCTAAAATATTTTTTACCTTTTACTGACACAGTTAAAACTAGTGCTTACAAAGGAAATTTACAAGTCCCGGTATAAAACTTGCTGCCCATTTCTGCTGTGTGACTTACACCTGAGAGACCCATTTTCATCTCTGTGCTTCTGATATATGACATAGTTACAATCGGGTCCACTTCTGTTTGCAAATAAAGTCATGTGTATTTCAAATGAAAAAATGCATTCCCCTTAGTCATTAATGTGTTTTTCTCAGACAGCTCAAGAACACCACTTAAACTGTCCACTGTAACCCACAATAATAATGCTAACAGAAGTGAAGCAACCCCACCATCTCATCTTTTTATCCAAGAATCTGAAGCTGGAGTTTTGAACATAACTTAAACATTTAAAAGCACAGTTGTCAAAGTAAAACTCCTGCTTTTCCATTTCACACGTGGCAATGTATTTAAGTAATCCATGACTGCAGAACTACATTCAACTACTAATTAGCAAGGAAGTAACAGTTAGAATTAAGGTGAATTTGTAGAAGAAACTTCTTTACGTGTGTAAACATCAAAATGTTTACACAAACATCAAAATGTTTGCACTGGTCCAGGAAGCATTTGACTGAGCCTTGAACAGAAAAAGTTCAATCAATATAATGTATCGTTTCATTTATCTGACATATTCTTATCTTTTCTCACCAGCAATATCATTTGCCTTCTGGATGGATCATTTGATACTTCCCAAAAATCAGAGTATTATACTGAAACCTATGTCCCGTGCTGACTCATCATTTGGCTCCCCTGTACACAAATGTACCAGACCCTCCTTCCTGGAGAACTTCCACAAGCTCCCATCAAGCACCTTTTCTGCTCTTCCTATTCCAAAGACCTCCTTTGCCTCACCGGCCTTGTCCCCACACAAGTATCTTTGCTTGTGCATCACTTCTGGATGCATCCACCCAGTGACCCAGAAAATGCCCTGTCTTGGAAGGGCCACAGTTGGCAAGGATCATGCTTTCCAATTAACACTGGAAGCTGGTGCCTCAGATGCTGAGACCAAAAGCAAGGGAAAAATAGGCTGAACCGACACTACAGCAGCCAAACACAGGAATTGTGGCAAAATGAATTCCTATGAAGGTCAAAGCATCATAGCAGTTTTAGCATGCAAATGCATGTTAGATGGAAAGAGTATCATCAACATAGAGAAAATTTGATGAGAAACTAGGAAACAGTTTGCTCATAAAACCCATTTGATTACCAGTAACTGCTCTGAAGAACGTAATTATTTTTTTAAATCCAAACTTGGTGTCTCTGTGATATTTCATTAGAGCAAACTACACTAAAATATAAATGGAAAGGCTACACTACTAAAAGCAAGTTCATTCAGGAACTCCATCCTCAAGTCACTCTTTTGTGCCTAGGCTGACATTACATATCAAGTTTACAACAGCAAAAGAGAGTTAAAAGACACGCAAGCAAATGATACTTAATCTCTTTCTTTCTCTGTCTAGGTTTAGGAACATGCAGCTTTTGTTAAGACGCAACTACAATGACAAATATAAGCTGCATTATTTTAAAAAGAAATGTCAGTAGGAAAACATCCTGAAATTCTTGTTGAAATATCTGTATCAATAAAAAACTCAGGACACATGATATGTTGACAGGAGCCTCATTTGACAGAGGGGCTTTTTGGGTGTCCCAGCACTCTTGAATAAGAGTCAAAGGTCAGGGTTTATACTTTAATTATTCTTGTACTTCTTTAATAAACTATAGCACTGCTAGTTAATTACTAAACAGAAAAGCTAACCAGAAGCAATAATCTGGATTACAAACATAACTTTCCAAAAAAAAAAAAAAATCACAAGTCAGATCCTAAGCAACTAAAACTCCCATGAATTATGGAATAATTCTGTTTTCAAATACTTCCCACTATTATCAGATTAACTTTTTAAGCCCTGCTCTGTAACTGGAAAGACTTGAAATTTGTTTTAGAATTAAACGGATTCTGGTGTATTTTCTCAACCCCACAGATTGTGCCAAATTACAATTTCACAAGTTATGAGCTTCACAGTTTTTGAGAGTTTGCTGGATTTTGCATTCTATCTACTCCAATCAAAGTGTACTCACCTTCGACTGTTTAATCTGTTACAATGTCCCTGATCTTTTGCAAGGCTGTCAGTATTTGTCCCAAGCCTCTGTTTCTTCCAGGTTCAGTGCCACTTGAGAGGCAGGACATAGTGTACTCTATTCTTTGCTGAGGAATAGGCTTTAGCCTTCTATGGCATTCATAACTTCAGAGAGGATCTTTTTCTTAAGCCAACTAGAACATTATAAGCCATTTTTCTCTTCTCTGAGCATGGAGATAACATTTAGTTACCACATAACTTAACAAGCAGAACTATGAACAAACCCCTCGGTGAATAAACAGCCAAAGAGGCAGAAGAGAAGGGAGCTGTTAAAACAGCACAACTGCGACACTCCAGGAAACTGCCTTCATCCTGCTGTGTGCCTGTTCTTTGGAAGCTGAAGTAGGAAACCTCAGCTTGCTACAAATAGTAAAACTCCAGCAGAGAGACACAGGCTAACTCTTACTAATGAACTTAGTTTTAAGGTCACCCCAGAAGTTAATCACGTGAGTATCATTAAGAGTAACAATACAAATGCAGTCATTCTGCCCTCAGCAATTGAATTTACAGCCACATACTCTTCATACTCTGGCTATCTGCAATTATAAAATAGTAGTGAGTAGATGCGTGTTGCCAGAGTTTTTTCCAGTTTTCATTAATTATCAGATGGCAGTATGGCCTTCTGACACCTGCTAATGCCTCCTTCAGCTCCACATGGTTCAAAAGATTATTAGATTAGACTGATCAGCTACTATACTGCAAGCAAGCCAGGATTTTCTGTCATGGAAAATTCATAGGTTATTTTTGGGTTTCTTTTTTCATTGGTCCAGCTAGAGGTAAAAGGAGGGTCCTCTACAATACACGGCAAAAGCAACTGGCAGCATTTCAAAGCCAGTCCCTGCAGAGGCCACAGATGCCCAAGTGCTACCTGTTTGCCAGCTCATAGCTTTAAGGAGCTATGTTTGCCTAAGTGCTGAGGATAAAAGGAGCACATTAGTAAATCTGAGTAACTAAAGCTAAATAGAGTATTGTTCGTACCTTCTAAACTAGAAGACCGTCTGGGGCATGCAGGAAGCTCATTTGCCGGTGCTGTAGTTCTTAATAATTAGGCCAGAATAAAACATCTACCGTTGTTGTTGCCAACTGTCATTTTTAATCATATTTCGTAGATGAAAAATAACAAAATTTCTGAGCAAATTTTTTTCTAACCAAATTATTCAACATCTCAGCCTTAGGATTCCTATGATTGGGAGATAACTTTATATTCTTTAATGAAAACTATTTCTGATGCTTTGGTGAAAATTTTACCATCTTTTTTGCAAACATCAGAAATCAAAATTTTAAAGCATAAACCTAAAAAAATCTTGGGTTTAAAGAATTTATCTTTTTTGACAGTTTGAGCTTGCAACATGAGCAGATGTCCCTAAGCATTTAAACCACATATTGCAATTATGCAACAAAGTCATGAGTTTAAAAAAAAGTCTAAACATAAGATATGTCCAGGCATTTCAACTAAAATAATGAAAATTTAACATTTTATTCACGTGCTGGAAAACAATGCATAAAAGTGTACGTGATTTTTGTTTATTAGAATTTTTGTTTCCTCTTTATAAATATCATGAAAACATTCATCTTACACAATAATGTTAGGTTAATAAAACCTTTACAAAACAAAAAATGATAGCTTAAAAAAATTATTTGTTGCCTTAAAATTAATTACCTAAAGTCCCATAAGGTGAGAAAGATACAATTATCTACCATGTACTAACTATAAGGAACAGTACAACACAGAAAATACTGGAGGCTGGATTACCTTTGTGATGACTTTCTTTGCTGAAACACTAATTCTGAGTATTCTTAAATGTGATGTATTTACATTTGTTTTGTGTTAGCCATTTTAAGATGTCCCATGATAAAGTGACAATTATTTCCTCTCACAGCCTGCAGCACGTACTACACTATCCCTGTGTTGCCAGATTACAGTCCAAAGCCTGTCCAAACTGTGACACTTTCAAAGGTAAACATTAATATTTCTTACACCACTCCTAAGTCGTAACACTAGTTCAGACTTTGAGAGCAAATTTCCACATGTTTGGCAAATGAAATATGTAGCTAAAAAGTGACTCTTGGATGATAAAATTATCAACTGTGATCAACAGATAAATCAGCTTGTTGGTAAATCGGCTCTTTCACAAGGACAAAACGTCTTTGAAGGAGATCATATAAAATAAGCATTTTATTTCACGTATTTTAACTGATATGCTTTGGGTTTTAAGTTAGCTACAAGTCTGCACCAAAGGAATCACTCTCCTCCTACTGACCTTCACAAAAACTCAGTAGCTCTGTCACATTGTTTACTGTCACTTTACATGGTGACAATTGAAAAATAACTCATATTTCTGAGTCTCCAAAATTAATGCTCTTGAACATTAAACAATACCCTATATTTAAGTCCCTGTTTTTAAGTTTCTAAGCGAGACACAGAAATAATTACTGAGCTGCTACTATCAATCAGCAAGCCAGTACTGTGCTTACCTTCCCAAGCTTTCCCACTATTGCTGGGTCTGTCTCCTGCTGAGTGAGGAGGAGTCCAGCAGGAAGCAGCACAACTGAAGTGACATCTTAATGAAGCACTTCTTAGGTAGCACACAGACTCTAGTCAATCACTCATCCAACATATGCTTATTTCATTGGGGAGGGCTGATATGGATTAATCCTATTGAGTTTAAATGCCTAGATCTTAATTTACTTAGTAAAAAGCAGAATGGCAGCTTAAAGAATAAACTATATGGCAGAATAGTCTGTTCCATAGATTTACCTTTAAACAAAAGAAATTCAGAAGGGAAAACATGCAGAAATTTTGGAATGCAACCAAAACATGTGCTTCTATTATTACAGATAATTTCATAATTTCTACTCTCCCCAAAGCAGTCTATCAGACAGAAGTTCATTAAAAAGCCCAGTGTGGCTGACCCAGTAGCTGTCTTTCACAGAGCACAAGGGCTGCCATTTCAGGGTGCAAGCCACCTTATGAAAACAAACACAACAAGAGTGCCAGAAGTAGGGATTTGCTCTGGCATGACAAAAAACAAGTCTTGTGTTGCTGCCAAGCTTCTCTTGGGAGCAGCTTTGGTAGGAGGTGACCAAACCACCTTGCCCATGGTGGAGAGGCCAATCAGGAGGTTTGAGTTTCAAACAGAATGGTCAAAGACTGGATATTTTAAGGAATGCACAAATGAGTTTCAATTAATTTTTTAAATCTCTGGTAATAGCAGAATAACAAAATCCCTTTTGAAAGAGCAAAGATATATAAATGTCAATGATTACGATGAAGAAGATTATAAGCTTTTAGAAAAAATTGTCCAATAGGTCTTGAACTAGTAAAGTAGTTACCTCTATATACAACTCCAAGCAACAACTCTTTTTAAAAAGAGGGAGTTATTGATAAGATTTAAAAGATAACTAACTCTCTTTTACAAAAAAAGGAATTTTTGACATGATCTAAATTTACGCACTCTAACATTTTGTAATTTGGGATGTGAAAAATATTCTGCCCCATACAATTAAATTCTCAGCCACAGTTAGGTGGCTGATAAGAGTGATGATAAGTAAAATTAAATACATCTTTATATTCAGTTATTTCTCATTGAATACATCATATTACCTGGAAGGGGAGGAGGAAACCCTCACTAGCTTCAATTAAATATATGTTGATTCTATAAATCAAGCTTGGAAGGACTAGAAACATTGCAGAAGTAAGATAATCACCTCAATGGAAAATGAAAACTTCATACTACTTTACATCGTCCTACCTGTAAGATATGAAAGAAATAATATAGTTTCTCTTTGTCATAAGGGGATAAATTAGTGCAAAGAGAAGCAGTAGGACATGTGCAAACACAATTGGAGAAGGGGAGATGCAGAGTTAGAAGAGGAGCTTGATAAATCAGCAAGACAAAAACATTCCAAACTATAAAAATTCTGGAAAAGAAAACAGAGAACACCTGGTTTGAAAGAAACAGCTAGGTCTTGATTCTTCAACAGAAACAAATTCTTTTTATCACAGTCAAATAAATATAATCTTGCTGGTAACATATGACCTAATATTTCAGCTTTTCTACATGTCAATGTTTTTAATCAGTCTATTCTAGCACTGATTGTTAATGAGATGAAAGAATGAATACAGTAACTGAATGAAAGTAGGAAATACTGGATCCAGCTTTTTTTCCCCCCTAGTGCCTATTATTATTAAGGAAACATCTGCCAAGAGAGCCCTGAAAGTGGGTTGATAATCCTTTTCCCACCAAAAGCATGCATGGAGAAGCACACAATCTGCTTATGCATAATTTATTTTTGAGGCTTAGCAATACCAGTCTCTCTGACGAGCTATTGTGATGCAGTACCTTCATCCTCCTTGGACATCTGTATGTAATAGCAGTAACCAAGTACACACCTCCACATAAAAACCTAAAAGTTCATCAAGTCACATTTAGAAGTAGCAAAACAAATAATTATGTAAATAATAAGGAAATGGCTAACACTTAGCATTCCCTGCATGTGACCAGATGAATCAAAGCTGAAATCATGTAATTAGTAATTTTATCACAAGTATAATACACCAGTGAATAGAGAAACCATCCTAACGGTTTCATTTTCAAGCCCTTTTGGAAAGATTTAGCAACAGCAATGACTAAAAAACCTTAATAAAGAAACCAGTAATGCAGAGGTGGTTCTGTCAGTAACGCGGAATTCCTGACCCATATTGATGTGACTAAAGTCAGTTGTTATTCTCATTGTTAACATTGCTTTAAAAATCACAACACCATCACCAGTTGACCGTTTGCTCCTTGAATGTCAAGGCTGAAAATGAGCTAATAAGACAACACCTTCCACAGAAGGTCTTCAAACCTAGGTTGTAGGTTGAACAGCAATCACAGTTGCTCAGCTCAGTATCTTTTCCCAGAACTACATTTACAATTTATTGCTTCCTTATTATCTGTTATAGTACAGTGGAGCCTTTCCCAGTGATAATTGTATGTTGGATCAGATTCTGTTACTTGCTGGTAGTCCTGTCCTACATTTATTTAATCTGTTTATGTAGACCTGGTGATTTTTGGAGGTTTTGCAGCAACAGTTATCATGGATGTGAAGCATTTCAGGCATCATGGTGAATGCTATGAAAGTATTTAATTACTGCAGTAATAAGGGTGGAACTAAACATTACACACAGACTTGACATGAAGTCTTACATGTAAGAGCACCCCCAAACTCTTCAGTTTAGGTATTTTCATATAGCAGGCTGTTAAGGTGACATGTATTCTACTGACAAAATCCTCACAGAGTAGTGGAAGCTCTAAGTACTGGGGAAATACTCACCAAGGAACAAAGAAGTAATAAATACTGTTCCAAAGCATATAGATTTAATTTATTTGCCTTCCCAAAAAAGATGGAAAAAGGACAAAGAACATGAATCCCCCTTCTCCCTCCTCATTGCACTGATTTCTATAGTAAGTAATACAACGGGAAAATTGGACATTTAGCAGAACTTATATTAATATTCCCATACATAAACCCTATTCCAGTTTTTATCAGTATGGAACACAGAACCAGACAGAAAATTATAGCTCCTAATAATAAATCTCTCAGAAAACAACAACTTCTCACTATGAAAGCTGGAGCAATGGTACAGTTTTTCTGAAGAAATATCTGAATAAAAGAACCTACATAATTTCAATGCTCAGAATTTTCAAATGTAGTTTAAATGACATTTTAAATGCATGCTGCACAATTTTTTCCTGGCATGACTAGTACAGATTTTTACACTTCTCTAAGGGATGTTTTAAGCATCACTGTGGCTGTAAGTTTTTTTAAAAGAGTAAATTCCAGATTCTGTAAATTTTTATTTAGGAAACTAGATTCCAGGAATTTTAACTCTCAGTCAAAAATTATCAACTCAAAAAGTCTTAATGACATACACTGATACTGGTAGTAAAGGCATTTCTGCGAGTGTCTTCCACAGCTACTAGCCTCAAGAATAACACTTTTCTAGAAATACTGGGAAGCAAGAAACAAGTAAGAGAAATATATTTATAGGCAACTATTTTTAAAAGTAGTAGTTGCAGATAAACAAAAAAAAGTAATTGCTGCTATACAAATAATAAAACTGGTTCCAAAGGAATGTATAATTGGCCATCTCTCTAAATAACTCGAATACTTTATTTTACATTATCAGTAGTATATTAGTAGTCTTAGTCATAGAAAAAAACACAAATAAGGGCTTGTAGGAATAGGACCTGCCAAGATTACATATAGAAGTCAAGTAGATTTCAGTGTTGTATGTTTTCTTTCCTCTCGTACCTGTTAGTTTTTGCTTAGCTGGATGTACATAATCTGTTTTTAGGTTTCTGGCTTGCCTGTTGCCCTTACCACCATTTATTGCTTCCATTTTTTACTTTTTTTTTTTTGTTTAATCATCAGACCAATATTCAGGGTGACACATAATTTTAATCTGTGCCACCTCATTCCAGCCCAGTTGACTAAGCAACAGAGGCAGAGATAAAACCCATGTGTGCTGAAACCCACATTCTGACCATGCATAGGAGCAGTGCCCGGTGTCCAAAGGTCAGACACCTGCTCTGACAAGCACTTGCATGACTGGATAGGGAATGTGACTTCGAGTACTCACAGCCTCTCCAGTGTTATTACAGCAGCCTGGCCGATGAGGAGCCGTAAGTACACCCTGATTTGAGTGAAACTACTTAGTACAGTTCACAGGACCTCCATGCACCATCTCGGCTGCATTTCCCCTCACCACCGTCAGCAGCCTGTTATGGTCACATCTCACAGCTCCTGAAGGCATCGAGGAACACACATGTGCACTTACATGTACTCCTTTTGTCTGCCTCCGGGACAGCTGAGATTGAACTGCAGTCATGCTAACCACTTGGGGGAACAGCTCACATACATCCACCGAGTGCATAAGCCCCAAGAACAGTAATTATAGCTCAGAATTAAACAACAGAGGGAAAAACAGTACAATTAACATGCTCTGGTGCTCTCAGACCTGCTGGTCCAATGCATAGTCACTCAGTGTCTTATTTTAAGTACAATGACCTGCAGGGGCATGTGGTAAAGAAGTAATGACAGCCAAGGAAGAGAGAGGCTTGAGTGTGAAAGAATCATACAACGAGAGGACTGCCCAAGTAGGAAAGAGAGCAGGAAAAAGAAGGAAAGAATTTTTTTAAAAAGTAACATCACCTTTGGCAGAAATCTTGGTAGTGCTGTATACACTGAATTTGATACTTAGTTGTACCTATCTGCATGAAGTTCTTCCCCTGGCCACAAGTTCTGCAAGCTGAGCTCTGCACATGTAAGATTCCTTTCACCAATATGAAACAGGTGCCTTGCAGGAGAAAACAGAGAATGGTCTCAAGGCACACTATTTTCATTAGCAATTAGTCACTCTCTTCAAATGCATGATAACATGCCTGCTTCTCCTCCTGAGGGCCAAGAGACATAAAGGTGCCACATAATTAGATGAGAAAGAAACAAAGAGATGAACTAAGAGTTTATTGAGGCGCTTATCCTGTGCTTAAGAGAAGCAAGAAATGAAACAAGGTGTTTTAGGTGCTGTTTCCCTGGAGGGTTTATAGAATACTAGTTTTGAGTGAGAGTTTTTACATCCTCACAGCCCAGTGAAGTTGTTATGGGCAGTCTCACGTGGAGTCTTCTAAGACCATTGTAGCTGCGGAAATTTGATGATGTGGTGAGAAGTCAGTAGATGGGGCTTTGCAACTGGGAAGTAAAATTCCCAGTGAAGAATGGGGAGCAGGAGATCTCTCTACTGAACTGTTAGAAGTACTTATTACAAAAAAGAAAATAGCCAGAATTAACATGCTCAGTAAATGCTCGAAGAAGCTGCACCGCAAGTTTATGCAGCATTCTACCTATGACAGATGAAAGCATTTCTACAATACCTATATTGATATGATCTCACTGTTGACTCAAGAGACTTCCATGCAAAAGCACTTTTTTTATTAAGCGCTTTTTGTGCCACACCTATGCTTTACCAGCAAAAACAGTCACCCTATGATTCAGTAAATTTAGCTTATTTCTTAGGATAATAGAGTCTTCTTGAACTTCCTAAGATACCAAGAGTATCCTGCTCTCTTACATCCATCAAGGATGACACGGGAGTTATAACTCTACATCAAATTGGCAAGAAGTGCAGTTTATACCTTCCTTAGTGTGATTGTCATTTCAGTCTTGGAAATTTACACTCAGAATATTGTTTTCACAATAGTACTTTAAATTGAAATGGTCTAGAAAATTTTGTGTTCAAAATAACCCTGATAACAAAACCCAGATACACTTGTTCTTCTTGAACCATTAGAGTTCTACTTAACAAATCATAAATAGCTACATGGTACCTGCTTTCTCTCTAGGAGTGACTCTAGAAAGACTAACATTTTATAAAGTCAGCTAGTAAAAAACACTGCAATATATGCTGAAAAACAAACTAAGATAAAACCCAGTTATATTATGTAAAGTTTCTTGAAGTATTTTAGGTCCTTGCCAAGTTACCAGCCTTTAAAAGGCCAGCAGAATTTTATTGATATTACGAACATGTTTTTTTGCAGGACAAAAATAACCATCTCAGAATGAAATATTAGCAATAGGTTCCCAAAAGCATTCACCTGAAATGGTTCAAGAAATTGAAACACACGTGGGCTGTTTTACATACAAGAGACACAGTTCTATCACAGTGGAAACAGGCAACAGAACTATCCTCCGAGAGGATTTTATTTCAACCCAGAAACAACACTAAGCGAAGTTCATAAACAAATGCAGAAAGAGCCAGAGCTCCTAACGACAAAAACACAGCTCAGAGTTCAGTGTCCCCTCGCGTACTCTCTCTGCGGGTCACACTTGCCCATAACCCCTTGTTTTATCCTTTTTTCTCCTGAACGTTCGCGGACTCGCTGCCCAGGTGGGGCCACACGCTCCCGCTCAGCACCGGCACCGCCCGGAGCCACGCAGCGCCCGCCTCGCGTCCTTTCGGGGTTCTCACCAACGCTTTCCGTACTTTACACATTTAAAAGTTTAGCAAAAAAAAACCCCCATAATATAAAGCAACATATGCTAAGAAAGTAATATAAATAATAATAATAATAAAGAAAAACAGTAGGTTACGCACGCTGCTCACCGCTACCT
>VZRR01002584.1:13265-54720 GCA_013398015.1 Oreocharis arfaki
AGGCGGCGGGCGGGGAGGGAGCTGCACCGAGCGCTCCCTTGGCACCGAAATTTCCTCCTCGCCGCCCCTCACAGCGGGAGTACTCCCCTCGTCGCTTAAGCCACTCTCAACACTGTGGCGCTTCCCTTCTCCCATCCCCTCCCATCCTCTGCTAGGCGTCCGTGGGGGCCGGGCGGTCCCTCAGTGCTGCTGCCGGACCGGCCGAGGTTCGGCGAGGTGCCCTTGGGCCCCGCTGGGTGTTAACTGTCCATTCCCCGCCCCGCGGAGCAGAGCCACGCTGGGCCGATGAGGTGCCCTCGGGAACCATCAGGGACCGCCCCGGGGCTGCCGCGGCCGTTCCATGTGCGGGGAGGAAGGGGTTAAACCCGAGCAGCGCGGAGGAAAAAAGTTTGGGCCCTGCCGGCCGCCGTCTCATCGTGCCCGCCCCTCGCCGCGCCGCCCGATTCAAAGTGAAACCATGGCGGAGCAGGGCCTGGGCATGGCCTCCATGATCCCCGCGCTGCGGGAGCTCGCCGGGTAGGACGGGCCCGGCGGCCGCCGTGCAGGGCGTGTGCGTGCGAGGGCTGTGCTGCGCCGCGCTGGGGGGAGCGCGCCCGGCATCGGTGTATGGCGGGGAAGGGGAGAAGGAGATGTGCGGGGTGTCCTGCGGCCGGGCCCGCGCCTTCACCTCAGCTGGTCCCTTCTCCCGCCAGCTGCCAGGGTCTGTCCCTCCCGAGTGGCGCTGGCAGAACCTGATGCGAGCGGCGTGGTGGCCTCAGAACACCCGGCGCTCCGGGGCTGCCGCTGTGTGTGGTGTGCTCGCTCTCTGAGAACCACACGAGCTGGAACATGCCGGAACCTGGAGTTTTAATGGCAGCACGACCAGCGTAGCTTTGTTTTGCGGTAGGCAGCGAGCTGATGTAGGGTTACAATTGTGTATTGAAGATGTGACCTGACAAGCCCTGACTGCTGCGGGACGAGGCCGGTCACTAAAACAAGAAAATAAAAATTAAAACAAAACAACAACAACAAAACCCAACAAATTCGCCAGACAAAAAAACCCCCACCCCCCACACACCAATAAATCAATTTGTATTTATTTTTGAAGACTTCTAGAAGAAAAGAAAATCAGTGTTTAACATTGAGTTGTTCAGATAGACTTCAAATAATTATTTTGTATTTTAAAATTGATAACATCAAAGTATCATACTTTTCATTTTAGTGCTAGTCCAGAGGAATACAACACAGTTGTGCAGAAACCAAGACAAATACTCTGCCAGTTCATTGACAGAATTCTTACAGATGTAGATGTTGGTAAGCATTACATTCCTATAATTTAAAATTGTCTGCTTTACACTTTAGGTAATTCCTGCCAAAAAGAAAAGCTGCAACTCTCGTTTTAAGAAAGGTTTGGTTGAATGCAATACCATTTTTTACTTATTTTTTAATAAAGTCTGTAATGAGGTATTTTCTGTTATGATGGGATGTTCGCCGTATAAAAAAACCATACACACACACACCCCCTAAAGAAGGAAGGGGTGATTGCAGTGCAGAGTTGTATGAATACAAGTGCTCACAACGTTGAAAAGCAGGACTATCGTGTAATATCGTTATTCATGAGTAAAACAGCTTGCAATTCTTAATATTCAGAATTGAAATATTGTCTGAATCTCAGATAGTTTCCTTCTTGTGCTAACTAACTGGATAGGATCCCTGTGGGATCTGGATAAATTGATATGATTCGGAGACGTGTTTCAATGGAGCAGCATTAAATATGTTTAGTGTTTTGTTAAACTTTCTGCTTCAGTAGGCTGAATTCACCATTTAAAACCTTTTATTTCCTGGAGGTTTGAAACAATTCTCAGAGTTGTTTCTCTGGTAAGACTGTAAACCTAGGGAAATGTTAAGTATTTGCTATTCTTCATTCATCACACAGTTGGATAGAATTTAAACTGAATGTCAGTGCGTGTGGGGTTAATAATATTTAATGAGTAATTTATACTTTTCTTTATACAGTTTGGAGTCACATAGAGGGTTTACGATATGCATTAAATTATCTTCATGGATTGAAAAATATACTCCCCCTAAATAATTTAGGAGGCTTAATACCAGATCACAGTGTTTTATATATATTTTAAAAAATCTTTCTCGTAAGATGTGAATAAAATTTGTGAAGTGGTTTATTGCAGTGCTGATTTAAATATTGTCTTTTTTTTTTTTTCAAAGTTGCCTTGGAACTGATTAAGAAATCAGATTCACAGCCAAGTTCTGTGATGTTGCTTGATTTTATTCAACATATCATGAAATCTTCCCCACTTATGTTTGTAAATGTGGATGGAAATCAGGAGGAAACTGAATGCAGTTGCATTGGTGAGTTTGCTGAAAATGCTTATGTTGAAGCTTGGTATTTAAATTTGCAGACAGTGGGATCATCCAAAAGAACAGAATTGGGAAAAAGGCAGATATGTAAGTTCATCCTTATAAATTTATAACTGAATATGATGATAGAACTTGAATATCGTGAATGGATTAGCACTTGTGATAATGGAAATATATCAGGACAGATTTTGACACTATTCATCATCATTGCACAGATACGTTACTATATAGTGTTGATGAGATATGCTGTACGTGTACTCATTGCCTGAGGGTGTTTATTTTCACAGAGGAAAATGTCTGGAAATACCAGTGTAAAAGGTGTGTCTTCCATTCCCAACCCCCATGTTCTGCCCCCTGTTTTCCTCTTTTTCAGTGGGGTCTGCTGAAAAAATGTCCCAGTGAAGACTGTTTACTGAGCCTACATGCATTTGTCTCAAGGAGTTTAGTTTTAGTGATAAGCAATCTGCTCTCAGGGAGGTGCTCAATTGGAGATTTTAGTTTTTATCTTAATAAGAAATATTCTCTTTTATTGCCCTAGAATTTAGTAACTGGATCATAACAAGGCTTCTTCGTATTGCTGCAGCCCCAAACTGCAACGCATTGCACAAGAACATTTGTGATGTCATCTGCTCTTTACTTTTTCTGTTTAAAATGAAGAGTTGCTCCATTTTTGAAGCACTAACTAAAGACTTGCTACAGCTTTTTCAAGACTTAATCATCTTGCATGAAAGAGATGCACAGAAACGTCTCTGGGGAGATGGACTGGTCTGGCCAGTGACTGTAGAGAGATTTTCAAGCAATATAAGTGACAAAGTGGGATATTTAAGATTGGCACCGTTACAGCTGATGGGTATGCCCAATACAGAATGTTTGGAAGTTGTATTAATTTCTGTTCTGACAGATATTGTTGCAGATATGTTTTTTGTAAGACAAGATACTATTCTCTGGGGGATAGGCTGCTCCCTGTTAGAGTATGGTAGTCCAAAAGTTAAAACATTGGCAATGAAGTTCATGGTGAAGTTAATTCATTTAGGAGGACCTCCAGAACAGCTGGCCAGTCTTTTCTTCACAGTCTTTTTTGAAATTCTGCAATCAGCACTTGAAATGGATACTGAGGAATCAGAACTCTTTGGAGAACCACTCTTATTGCTTGTGAGGACACTGCTGTCTTTTGAAGCAGATTCTTACAAAAATATTGAACCTGTCTACTTGAATATGCTGCTAGAGAAGCTCTGCTCGTTTTTTGAAGGAGATGTGTTTAGGTGTCTTCAGTCTGAAAAGCTGAAAACTGCTTTTTGCCATATGCTGCAGTATTTTCTGGAGTTTGTTCCAGCTGGCTATGAATCTGCCTTACAAATAAGAAAAGCCCGTATCAGTACCATATGTGGAACTTTTGTGAATGTGCTTGGAACTCAGGAAGAACAAGAGGTAGGTTTATTTAAAAAACTGAATTTATTGTGTGAATAGATCATATACGAAAGCCTATACCTATGCAAAGAAGAAAATCTAGGAAATGCTGGTTTTAATTGCGTGTTTAGGTTGATATAACTTTTTTCCTAAGCTGTTTCACGTGTTTGTGCAGGTCAGAGTCCTTGAATCTATTGGATGTAGCTGGACTCTTAATAAGTTTTTCACATGTATTAAACTGCTCATAAGCTATGCAGGCACAACTGTCTGTCCATAATCATAATATAAAATGGGAGTAGGGCCCAGAGTACACCTATATGAGGGCAGCTTTGCAAGTAGTTTCTATTCATTTGAGATGCTCTTACTTTCCAAACATATGCTTTTAGTCATGTTTGTTAGGGACAGGTAGCAGAAAGTTTGTATTAAAATAGAGTCAGAGAATGGTTTGGGTTGGAGGGGACCTTTAAAGGCTATTTAACCCAACTCCCTGCAATGAGCAGGGACAGCTTGAACTAGATCAGGGTTCAGAGCCCCACCCAAACTGACCTCGAGTGTTTTCAGGGATGGGGCATCTACCACCTCTCTGGGGAACATGTCTCAGTGTGTCACTACCCTAATAATAAAAAATTTCTTCCTGATGTTCAACCTAAAAAAACCCTGTCTTAGTTAAAAACAAGGTTTTGAAAATGAGGTGTTGATATGCTGAGTGTTCCCTCTATTCCGTACATTCGTATGTGTATCCTACCTGTTTGTTAAACTTTGTGTGTCTGTTGGATGGCTTTGGTAGCAAGGTATTATGGCAGGAACTGGGAAACAGCTGTACAAGCTGCATCATCTCTGGTAGCAACACAGGAATCTTCATTGCTCATAAGAGCTTTCATCTTGTAATTAAGTTTTTTGAACAGAAAGGTTTTTAAGAACATTTTTACCATAATATTTTGCAATTTTATATTTTAAGTCAGAAGCAATAATACTGCATCTTATAGTGAGGCGGAGCATTCATCATGGTACCTCTGTTGTTTGTCCATCCCAGTATCTGGTGAGTCCGCTTTATACAGCGTTAAAAGCACAAACTGAAGAAATCTTTCAGGAGCTTCATCAGAACCAGCTGGAGAGCTCTGATACTGATGGGTGGAGCAGCAGCAGTGATGAAGTTCCAGAGAAAAGACGACGACTGAGCCTATCCACCAAGCATCCGAGGAAATCACCTGCACCTTTAATGTATGACACTCACTCAGTAACTACTTTTATAGTAATTTGGCTATTGAATAATAAATGACAACTTCTTGAGGCAGTTTCTTTATAACAGCCAGATTGAAAGATCTTCTGGGAAAAAAATCTAAATGATATTTTGAGGGATCAAAATCTACTGGTGATTTTTGAGCCAAACTTTATTAAAGAGACTCTGGTTTTAATATGTTCAGTGAAAATTATTTTCTTTTTTTTTTTTCACACCGAAAACAAAAGCTGAGAGCATCCATAGTGTGACAGAATTGTGTGTGGCTGTGCTATTACACTGGATGTACTTAAAGCTGGTCTAGTTAAGTGAAGTTGTGCTTGTATGAACAAAACCAGTTCTCTCAGCCTCTGTTTGTGCTGTACTCCCTGATTATCTTGGACTTGTGCCAGGAGTTCATCTCTTTCTTGTCTCTGGGCACTCAAAATTGGCTCAGGCATACTGCACTTCAGGTGTGGGCTCATGATCAGCCTTTACTCTTGAGAACAGCCCAGTATGGAGTTGACCTTCTTTGAAGCAAGGTCACACTGCTCTAATATTCCATTTTTCCACAAGCCTGCCAGGTCATTTTCTCCAGAGCTGCTTGTTAGTTAGTCAGCTCTCAGTGTGTTCTGTTGCATCAGGGGTTTTTTGCCAGTTGCAGGGCTTGTCATACAGACCTTCATGAAGTTCTTGTCAGCCTAGTTTTCTAGACAATTGAAGTCTTCTGTAAAAGCAGCTCACTTTTCTCCACAGAGCTGCCTGTCTCATTGTAGAAAGGAATTGAGTACGTGATTTGCCTGTGGTAAATACATGCTGTCTGTTTCCAGTTACCTTCTTGTCCCTCATGCAGGTAGAAATGAGTTCAAGGAAGACTTTTTCCATAATCTTGCCAGGGACTGACAGGCCTATAGTCCCTTGGATCCTTGGTTTTTGCCTTTGTCAAAGATGGGTGTAACGTTTGCCTTTTTATGGTTACCAAGACCTTCCAAGGATTGTAGAGTTATACGTTTATAGCCTCTCAGATAAGTCTGATATGAGTCATGCTTAAATTCAGAGTTAGGATCTTTTCCTTCCAGAGAACAGGTTTAAGCTAAAGCTTTGTTTGGTATTTTCCTAATCCTATATCAAATATGGATTAGCTCTGGTTTTGCTATGATTATTTTATCTTTTCTGAAATAAAGTATATGTTGGAAAATAATTAATATGGTCGAATTACAGACACAGCCCTATAAACATGAAACTGAAGAGTGCTCTATGGAATGCCATCTCTAAGAAAGCTGCATCCTTAGTATCTCTCCTTGAAGAAGAAATTCTGCCAGTGGATGTTCTTCAGACTGTCGAAGGGATTGCTGTAATTCTGAGATTGGCTGCTCTGTGCATAGTTCATTGCTCTCCCCCAACATATTCCACCAGGTAAGGGTACCAAGGGGAAACTGTGAGACCAAGAGCTTCTTGTAACTCTCGTTACGATTTGTGTAAATTACAGTAATGCTTGTCTGTGTAGCAGGATAAATATTGGATAAGTCCTGTATGTTTTGCAGAAATACATTTTCATAGTAACTTGGCTTACAAGCACTTAATATTACCATGTTGTTTGTTGCATTTGTTGCATTGATGTGATTTCTATTTTAACAGTAAAGATCATGGAGTGTCTCAACCTTGTAACTCTGATACATGTAAGAATACTCCAAGCTCCTCAGATTCAGTGGTGAATATACAGTTCAAGTGGATTTCCTCTGATTTTACCACGAGAGTAGTGAAAGTCTGCAGAAACCTGTTAGAGGCTGCTACGCAAATTGTTAATCTAGACCAAGTGATTGACAGAATAGTAAAAATTTTTGATGCTTTGCTGTATGCGCAAGGTAAGAAACCCTTTAAACTAAGATGTCTTGTATTTTTTAAATTAGGAGTTCGTCTGACTGTTTTAAGTCTGTTTGGGTAGAGATACTGAAATTATGAATTTTGTGCTAGTATTCCGACTCTTTACAAAAAAAAATTTTTAAAATAGCATTATTTTCTGTTTAGAGACCTGCATTTGCATTCCTTTTTGAGCATTATTTACATCTTTTTGTCTGTACTTCTATTGATTTTTATCTGATCAAGACAATACATAGGAATAGTGAAAATACATAAAAAAGGAACAAACTTCTGGCAGCTTTCTTTTAAAGACACACAGGGGCAGCATCCCTTACTATCTTTGTTCCACTCTATGATTTCAAAGCTTGTGACTAGCTTTAGCAAACACGGCATGCATGATACCAAAAGTATTGAGTACTTCCATGGTTTTTTTAAAAGTATCTAGTAGCATGGAGGACAGACTCAGTTACTGAGATTAAAATGTTGCTGTGAGTTCAGCTTACCAGACACCTCAAAGTCCAACTGAGAGTCCTCACACAAATCCAGAGATACCAAAGTTATATGCATTCTGCTGCTCCTGTGTTGCATTCTATCATCTGTTTAATGAGATTTTTAGGTTATTCTGATTTAGCACTACAGGATTTATTTTTACATGTCTGGAAAATAGGATATCAACCTGTGAGAATAGTGATACTAATCTTTGTTGATTGAAAATGTAACATTTTGTAGCAAATTAGGAGCATAAGATGTTTTTTATAAACCTTATAGAGCTGAAAAAGTGTATTTTTATTGTCGTTTTGTTGGTTTTTTCCGCTAGTGAATATTCCACTGTGTGATCAGATTCTTGATGATTTATGTGGATTGCTGTCTCTGCCCTGGATTTACAGCCATCCTGATGATTCTTCTTTTAAGCCATCTATTTTGGGGTTTGGTCCTCTAGTTTTGAGTCAAAAAACTGCACAGAGTTTCTGTAAGTATGTTAAAGTATATAAAGCCTAGTTTCACTTTGGAATGATATTTCTGAAACAAGATTATTTTATTTGCTTTGTTGTGATGACTGATGGTATTAAAGTTTAAATCAAGTAATTATTTGCTTTGTTCTTTCTCTTTAGCACCCCAAACTCAGTCACACTGTGTGTTCCTTCTGTCTCTCTTCCCAAGAAACATTCATCTGGATTGGAGAAAGTCAATTTATCACTTGGCACTACAAAGTCCCCATGAAGTAATTCGGGCTACTTGTGTTAAAGGATTCTCTCTCCTGCTTCATCCACCCAGTGTGCAGTCCTGCAGCGTGATTCCCAAAGCTCTTCTGTATGTATTAATGCAGCCTTTCTGTCTTTGTGCAAGAAGAAAAATGGGCAAATAATAAATGTAGTATAAGCACAAAAATAAATGTTATTGCAAAATTTGCTAGATCTTAATTTCAGAAGTCGTCAGATATCAGCAGGATAGGTGCATATGATGATATCTGTATGACAGAATAGTGTTCGCTTACCATCTCAGCAAAGTTCCTTTGTTAGCTAAAGACCCCAAATTAAGGGTCTTTAAATGTGGGGGGGAAAGGAGATATCTTTGTCAGTGAAATCCATGTCATATTTGTCCGTGCGTCTCTTAAAATCTTTGCGGTTTCTCTGCCTTTTGTATATATGTCTTGGTGTCTTCTGTCCTTTTGTGTTAGTCTTCAGTTTCTTCTTTACAGCATGCCAGCTTCACCATGCCCAGTGCTGCTTCAGGCATTTAACAGAACATGAGGGTGGATCTGAAAAGGACAAAGATGGTTTAGTGAGACAGATCCTTAAGCTGTCCTGAGAGTACTGCCAGTATTATTAGAGAACTCAGACAGCATAGAAAAACAGATTTCTTGGCAAATAATCTATTAAAGTGATTTCAATTTTGTTTCCATTTCAGAAATCAAATCAGAGATGAGTCTGAGCTAGTCAAGGAGGCTTGTGCTGCTATAGTTGGGAAGTTATCTTGTTGTCTTTCTGGTCCATTCCATGCACGACCTCCCTTAGCCGACTCGGCTGTTAAGAATGTTACTCATGATATTTTGTGTAGCAGCCTTACTGTGACTTCTGCTCATGGAAAAACCTCTTCTGTGCAAGCCTGTGTTTTCAAGCCATTTCTCATTCTCCTTGAGAGCAAAGCACCCAGTTCAGTAAAGCTAGGTATGTGGCTTTACCTTTAGTAACATTTTACACTTCCATCTGAAGTACTAAGTCACTATTTCTGTACCTTTCTCCATTCCTTTTATTCTGTATTGGCTTTTAATAGGTCTGCTGGTGCTTGGAGTGTTGTATTTCAGTTGGTATCACTGCGAATATTTGATATTGTCAGTGATACTCTTTTTTAACTACCTTGGCTTAAATTTGGTTTATAGCTATATCTAAAACTATAATACTTGATAAAATCTGAATTTTAAATAGCTTCTCTGATTTCACAGTATTTATTCTTTTGGCGAAAAAATATAGTGTGCTATATGGCTTGTTTGCATCACTCTTCTGTGCAGTTTGGTAGGTTTTGAAAAATAATTAAAAATATGTTTTCCTTTCCTCTTCCAACCATGCCACCCAGCATTTATAAAAAATATACCTCATCTTTGCAAACACCTGGATTTTAATACTGATGAGTCCAGTGTGAAGACTCTTGTTGGGTCTTTATTAAATCTAATGGAAGATCCAGACAAAGATGTACGAGTGGCTTTCAGTGACTGCATAAAGAACATACTAGAATCCTTAGACTCCGAAGAAGGATTCATAAAAGAGGTGAATTCATGTTTAATTTTGGGTTTTATTCCTAACTAACTATGGTTTTTGTTTTATTAATGTCAAACACTAAAATTAATTATTTTTTGTTTTCCTATGTACCAGCTGTTTGTTTCAAGGATGAAAGAAGCCTACACAAATGCCAAAATATCAAGAAATAATGAGCTTAAAGATACCTTGATTCTCACAACAGGAGATATTGGAAGGTATTTTTGATAGTATCTTGAAAATTGCCCAGTCGTGTCAGTGTGAGATACAAAGTAACCTTTTCTTCAAGTGTAAGGTTAAAATACTTCTTTTGAAGTCAGCTTTTGACTCCAGTCCATTGCAACTGCACAGAGCTGTTGATTCTTGTGGAACATTCCTCATTTTCTTCTGCCCTGTTATAGCAAGTACAGATAAGCCATGCAAATACAACCATGACTCATTTTGTATGATGGCAGTTGTATGTTCTTTAATTATTTCACTAATGCAACAATTCTGTTTTCCTTTTTAATTCTTTTTCTTCTGCTTACTTTGTAAGGGCATCCAGAGGAGATTTGGTACCATTTGCCCTCTTGCATTTGTTGCACTGTTTGTTGTCCAAGTCAGCTTCAGTGGCTGGAGCAGCTTACACAGAAATCCGGGCCCTGGCAGCAGCCAAGGCCATAAAGCTGCAGGCTTTCTTCAGTCAGTACAAGAAGCCTATCTGTCAGGTAAAAAGAGTTGCTGGATTAGGAAGTGCATGTATTTGGGTTCTTTGTGTGTATTTTGAAAATGGAATTAAAGGTCAAAATTGCAGTATCGCTGAAGGTGAAATAGAACAAGAAAGAAATGATTTTAAGAAAAAAAACCCTACAAACATTCAGGAAGGAATGGGAAATCTTTGACTTTGTCATGATCTCCCCTCAATAGTGTTCCTTCTCTGTTTTATTCCCTAGATGCTGGAATTTATACCCTAGATGCTTCATTCTGAAATAGATGGTCTCTCATTATGTAGTACTAGTGCTGTAAGACACTATGGTTTAAAATTGGAATTGAAGCCAGCATTTCACCGGCATAATTCTGCCATGACTGATTTCGGGTTTTTGTTACAGCCATTACCTAAAGACAAAAAGTTCTGTTTAAAAGAAAATTGCCAAAAGCAGACTTCTCTAATTTTGAATATTTTTTTAGTAATGAAATATTTGAATCCAGGGTTGCAAAATTCAACGTAATTATTAAGTGGATGATAATCCAGTTTGTTGCAAAGTAATAATCATAGATCTATGTGCAATAAATAGAAGAGAAGAACAGATGCATAGAAAGACCAGCGAAACTCTTGTGTTTAGTTCTGGGGTGTGAACAAGGGCAAAATAATAATAAATACCTATTTCTTCATGCTTAGTTTCTGGTGGAATCCCTGCACTCCAGCCAGATGGTGGTGTTGAGTGCTCCATGCCAGGGCAATGAGCTGCAGAAAGAAACAGCTGCTCACCAGAGAGAAATGGCTCTGGACATGTTATCTGAGATTGCCAATGTATTTGATTTTCCAGATCTAAATCGCTTTCTCTCAGTAAGTTGGTCAGTCCTTTTGCTATTTTGTGTTTGTGCTTGTGAATTTCAATTTTAATCCACACTTTCTCTTGGGAATGCTGCAACTGAGAGCTGAAATGCAGAGGAGCAGTTTTATCGAGCAGTTTTATCAAGCAGTTAGAGGGATGGCTACAGTGCCAAGTCAAGTATGACAGATAAGGAGCTAAAGTTTAGAATACTCATTGAGTATATCTGTATTAAAAATTTAGTGCACTTGGAGGCATCCTTTGTAAGGTGTGATTTTTGCATTGTATCAGCTTTCTTATTTCAAAAGAAGAAAGCCACCAATCTGTGGGTACAGCTCTGGTTAGATATTTGGTTAGATAACTGTTTTACTGGAAACCTAAGTAGCTTGAGAAACATACTTGTGTTTTGCTTGTTGGAAGATTGGAAATGCACAACTGTTAAGTCAGCAGTGCTTTAGCTGAATCGTAGTCTGGGTGAGCGTTGTTGTGTGTGGGCATGTTGGCTTTTTGGTTTGGTTTGGGGTTTTTTTTAAGATTTCCTTTTGTGGAGAATCTGGATGGATGCAAAAAATGCTAGCTCACTTCTTGTTTACAGGTTTCTTAGTATTGTTTCTTAGATGAAGCAGCTCATAAAGTAATTAGTTCTATCTGTATTTTTACTAGGTATTTTCATCTTATTAAAGTTTTTCTGTGTTCGTAACTATGGTCATACTTAGGACCAGACTCATGTGTTGTGGTACTGACACAAATAGAACTAAGCCTAACCCTGGGGTTTTGGAGGGTTTGTTGGTTTGTTTGTTTTTTTTATTAACTGTTATTCTTAATTTACCAGCGGACCCTACAAGTTTTGCTTCCTGACCTTGCAGCCAAGGCCAGTCCTGCAGCCTCCACACTTATCAGAACCATAGCAAAGCAATTGAATGTGAACCGAAGAGAGATTTTAATCAATAACTTCAAATACATCTTCTCTCATTTGGTCTGTTCCTGCACCAAGGATGAGCTTGAGCGGGCACTTCATTACCTCAAGGTAAATGGGCATTTGCTCTATCTCACCTGCAGATTAGGAGCAACAGTTGATGCATAGTGAGCTTTCTGCTTTAAGGTAAGGTATTGCAAAGCATAGATTGGGAAATTGTATATGCAGAAGTCTTGCTCTTGTTACTTATAATCAGTTCTGTTGGCTCTGAGGAATGTTTCTAAGATATTTTATGAACTTAGGTAATTCTAAAAACTTGGTTTGTCTTACGTTGAGCTGATCGGAAGCTTTTTCTTTGATTTCTATAACAAACCAACCACAGCCCAATTCCTCCTGTCTCTCAGTGTGCTAATTACACTCTGATTAAATGAAGACTTTGTGTTTGACTGTAGAATGAGACCGAGATAGAGCTGGGCAGCTTGCTGAGACAGGACTACCAGGGCCTGCATAATGAATTATTGCTGCGGATCGGGGAGCACTATCAGCAAGTCTTCAATGGTTTGTCCATATTGGCTTCATTTGCCTCTCATGATGATCCCTATCAGGGACCCAGGGAAATAACATCACCAGAACAGATGGTAAGGACATCAAAATATTCGTATTCAGTTTTTTCAGTAATTTCTTTTTGGCCATTGTGAGAGTGAAGGCAATTTGCCATTCTCTGAGCATCGCTTATTTCAGGCAAAAAGTGGAAGAAAGGCTGGCATCTTCTTTAAGTGTTCCTGTAATAGGGAGATCCATAAAATTATGCATAAAACCAAATCCAAACAAAAAGTGCCCAAACAAACCAGCAACACACACACAAATCCTAAGATCCTACAAAACAGCATAACCCCCAGCCTAACAGAGATGTCTTGTCATTAACACTGATGTTTCTTAAGTAGCAGTGTATGTATTTGGGATTCTTCTCTTATGTATTTCAGAATTAGCATTTCATACCTGCTTTTTAATTTCTTAGGCTTTGGAATGTGATAATTGTAAGATTTTTTGGGTTTTTAACTTTTGTTTTTCCTCTCCACAGGCTGATTATCTGCAACCTAAATTGCTTGGTATCTTGGCTTTTTTTAACATGCAGTTACTGAGTTCCAGTGTTGGCATTGAGGATAAAAAAATGGTAAACTTAATTCTGAGTAGTAAAACAAAGATAAGCAAGGGCTCTTTTAATATTCCAGGCTTAGTTGTGTGATCTTGCAGTTGTCATGGAAGTCTCAAAAGATACTAAGGCTTCAAAATGATTCTTTAAAACTGATGGTCTCACTGTAGGTAGGATTTCTGTGTAAGCTCAGAAGTTTGTGATGTGTTTCTTTAATGGTCAGACAGTGTATTACATATTTCAGTCAGACGTGGTGTATGCAACAAGTCAGTCAACCAGGAATTATTATAGGGGAGAAATCCAAGTGTATGATTCTTAGTGTGTGAAACAAACAACAGTGGGAGGATGAAGGAATATGGAGAAAACTGGAATTGCTGCATGGGGTTATATAGGACACCAAAGGGTAAAGATAAAGAAAAAAAGATGGAAATCCAAGAGAAACTGGACTTCATTCGTTTTGGTTCTCACAGAACAGCTCCTTTCAGCTTTGCAGTAGAGAGCATTTAGAGAAATTAGAGCTCACAGCTTGAGACAAAGTGAAAATTCTGTTGAGGCAGTGCTTCTAACCACAAGGCCAGCCTTTTAGCCACCTCACAGAGGGAGTGTAGATCATTTCTGCAGGAAATTTTCAGTGCTAGAATGTATATAACCTTTACATTGATAGACTGCATTTTCTCTGGTGTTTTCTTGCTTTTCAGCTATTCATGTTAAGATGTTCTCATTTTCATAGCCTCATTTCTTTATGCTTTCTGAGTTCTTTAATTTGTATAGCATTTCTTTTGCTCCACCTGCTATTGTTTCTATCTCTTCTTCTGTCTTTTGTTCTTGGTGAGCTTCCCTTGCATGACCTTTTCTCAAGCTCAGGTTTATGCCTGTGTTACTGATCTGTCACGCTGGACATTTCACTACCTTGTTTGGTGTAGTGTTACTGTGACTGAAATATATCCCGCATCTCAGTGTTTCTCTTCCGTCTTTCATTGACAGCTGAGCTATTGCCTGTTCCCTGATGCTTGCCAGTCACTTCTGTGAGCAGTTGTATGTCAACTCTGTTGGGGTTTTCTTGGTTTGGTTTTTCTTTTAAATGCAAGTTTGCTTATTTCTTCTATATTTCCTGAGCCTTCTCTTTTCAGCTTGGGATATACAGTTTATCGTGTCTTATAACAATCATCTAAAATCATTAGCTCCTTTGGTGTCCACAGTTCTTCCCTCGTCTATCAACAGCCTAAATAATGTGGGACTTTGTTACAATCTTGTCATTAGAGATTCCCTTTCACTGTCTTTTTTCTAAACCTAGATTCTTTATTAAAACATCAAACTGATTTTGATGTCTTAGAGTATGATTTCTTAAGCAAGGGTAGCCTTATTTTAATAGAAAATGTGACTCCTACATGTTCTCCTGAGTATCTAATACACTAAAATGACTTTCATCTATGTCTAGGCTTTAAATAGCCTGAGGTCTTTAATGATGCTCATGGGTCCCAAGCACGTCAGTTCGGTCAGAGTGAAGATGATGACCACGCTGAGAACAGCTCTGAGATACAAGGATGACTTCCCAGAACTGTGTTGCAGGTGAATTGATGGTGTACCCAAACAGTGACATCCCTGCTATTTCTGTCCTTTAATATATTGTTTTGGTTTGTTCTGGACAGTAATCTAAACCACAGTGCTGAAATAGCTGAAAATGCTTCTCACAACTCACCTGAAATGTTTTCTGCTGAGAAGAATCATTGATTGCTCTTGTTTTGTTGTCTTTTCTTGTTTAGAGCCTGGGATTGTTTTGTTCGAAGTCTGGACCATTCCTATCTTGGCTCCTTGCTCAGCCATGTGATAGTAGTGTTATTGCCCCTCATACATATCCAGCCCAAGGAAACCACAGCAATATTTCACTTCCTCATAGTGGAGAACAGGTACTGTACAAAATAATTTCAGTTATTAGATTAAATCCTGCAACAGGAATGGGGGGTAACCCTAAATTCAAGTCATCTAGCACTGAGATGAGAAAACTTGTTTTTCTGCTATATCACTGTTGTTCTATGAAATTCTCCCTTCTCTAAATTGTGTTGGGATCTTGAAATGTGACAAGTGATAGCCCCATCTGAAAAGGTGTTTTTGTATTGTCCTTATAAAAATACATGATGTTGTGGCCAAGTTAAAACCCGTTCAGACACCTAACCCTGCCAGGTTTTCTCGAGTGCGTTTTTTTTTGTGCTGGTCTAGAAAATTACTTCCTTCTCAAGAATAATGATGATTGTTAACATTTGCTCTAAGCTAGAGAGAAGTGTACGGAATTGGAAATGGGGAGGAAATGAGTTCTTTGTTTGCTTCCATAATTAGAGGTATAATTATGAAGTGCACAGATTATTATGTTGAGTAAGATTTCATACATTCCCTTTAAATGGTCACACTGACTGAAATAAAGTCAAAGTTTAATGGAAAATACTTTAATTCTCATTACTTAACGTTTTTGAAGATAAGGTTGAGACATAATTCTTTTTCATTTTGTGTTTTGTAGCTTAAAAGCATGTTTAGGGTTGTTTTAAGAATGTTGTTACTTAATATCTTGATTACTTCTGTTGGGTTTTCATTTTTCTTGCATTGTACCAACAATTTTCAAAATAAAAGCTAGCAGTTTAGTTTATTAGGAATAATAAGGTTCTTGTAGAAGGCCATAGTAGCAATATTTAAAGAGATTTCTTCATTGCTTTCTTTTGATGGGTTTTTAAGGTTTTTCTGATTCAACTAATGTTTGCCATATTCTTTGCAATATTTTTTTGATAACTATTAGGGATGCAGTACGAGACTTTCTACATGAAATATATTTCCTGCCTGACCTTCCTGAACTAAAAGAAGTTCAGGTTGTCCTTCAGGAATACAGAAAGGTACAGCTTCTTTTATTTATTTGGTTGGCTTTAATGCATCAAATGAATTCATGACAGCTGAGGAAAACATGTAAAGTTTATTGTTAAGTGGAAATAGTATTTATCTGCCTCCACCACAAAACAGGTTTTGTGTATCGCAGGAACAGTTTAAGCAGGTCCTGATTCTTGTTTAGGAATGAAATATATTCATGTTCAACGTTCTTGTTTCTGTGGCATCTCCTGAACACTGACTTTTCACCTCTTTTGTGACAGATTATAAGATGTAAAGTCAGCAATTTTAGCTATGGCAATAATTGTGTTACAATAGAAGCTGCTTTCCATTTGATCCCTTTTCCATATTCTCTTTACAGGGAACAAAGTTTGTCTCTTCTTAGGAGTACTCTGTGGTCTATTTCATTTGCTTGCCCTCAGAATGATTAGGTAACAGATGGGAAGCAGCAATTATTTTGTGGGAATGAGGCAACAAAAGTAGAAATTAATTTGATTTTAGATAGACTTAAAGCAAAGCATTTTCTTCTGATTTTATAATTTTTATTTACATTATCATTATATTTACCTAAAAGTGAAATATAGCACCTTTTTGAGGAAAACATTTTGGAAAATAGGTAGGAAGACAATGGTGTGTGGATATAGCCAAGAATGTAGGCAGAAAGATAGTTGTTTCCATGTGTTCTTTGAGATGCTGTTCAGTCATATTCCTGTTATACTTAACTTGAACTTCTTATGTCATGTTCAGGAATCCTCCAAAAGCACAGACTTGCAGAGAGCCCTGCAGCTGTCTATGAGAGCTATTCAGCATGAGAATGTGGATGTTCGGATTCATGCACTTACCAGCCTGAAGGAAACATTGTATAGAAACCAGGTACAGAAAACCTCCTCCAGTAGAACTAAAAATGAATCAAATTAGCATCTGGACCAAAAGTCTAAAACTCCTAATTGTTACAGGGTGTTCACTTGAACTGAGTTATTCTCCTCAGTTTATTAAGCTGTTGCTTCATATAATGGGGAAAAAAGATTCTTTTTCATGACACCTCCGTGTAGGTGAACTTTCAAATCCCTCAAATCTTTGTGATGCTGATTGAGCAAGGCTAGTGTTCATTTTTTCTTTTCCAGCTCTGAGGAAAGATGTATCTAAGAAGTCCATTTCAGCAATCTGTTTTGTGGGCTTATTGTCTGTTTAGGACATGTGTGGCTTTTGCATCAGGAGTCTAATACATAAAAGCAGGTGTCTGTGTGTGTAATACCTGAAAGAATTAAGATGTGTTTGACCACCTCACACCTTCTTTTTTTTTTCTTCTTCCTTCTTTGTCTTCCACCCTCAAAAATTTGAATCCATTGATCATATTCAAATAAATTTTATAGCCATGTACAAGCTGAAGACACTGCTTTGCAGTTCTGTGTGGTTATTAGCCCCAAGAGTGTATGTGACCCATTAGAAAAAGTAATAAATCTGTACCTGTACCCTTAGTAGTTATAAGACTGTGGGACACTCTTTAGCCAGAAATTAAGAAAAAAAATAATTCTAGCTAAAACAACAAACAATCATTGTGCGTATTCCCAGACAACCAGTAATTATTGCAGCTTAGGTCAGCAAAATCCTGCCATGTCTTGCTTAGAAGCCTAGCAAAATAACTGAGGCAAATCAAACTTAATTAGTTCCATGGCTTGTGGAACTATTTGCTCAATGTTGGCTGTGGTTTCAGTTTTCATTAAGTGTAACAATGACAAACATCATGCTTTTTTTCTGTATTTGGACTAAATGTGAAACTAAGGAATAAAAGCTGGGCCAAAATAAAAAAGAAAGGACACCTAATTAAAATGATGGGCATTGATCAAAGGACTTGAAACCCTAGGCTTTGTAGGATTTGAGAGTGAAGAAATGTCCAAGAAATGGCAAACAATAAGAATACAAATGGCAGCAAACCCAGAA
This sequence comes from Oreocharis arfaki, assembly GCA_013398015.1. Taxonomy (NCBI): domain Eukaryota; kingdom Metazoa; phylum Chordata; class Aves; order Passeriformes; family Paramythiidae; genus Oreocharis; species Oreocharis arfaki. Next base: position 31,270 of record VZRR01002584.1, read on the forward strand.
GGTATGACAACAGCTGCCTGAGAGAAATTGGGAGGAAGTATTGGAACACATAAGAAAAGGGGTAATTATGTGAAAAAGATAATGTAGAAAAGAAGAGAGGTTCTTGGTAAGACAAAGAAGGAAAATGAAGTTAGTAGAGAGGTGTATGATAATGAAATACAATGTTGGTCATGACAGCATTATTAACTGAGGCCCAAATCCCTCGTTCATTTGTTTAGTCCTTCCTGAGGGGAGAAGCAGATTAGTCCAATTGGACTTCAGTTACAACCTGAAGTCATGGCTAAATTAAATTGGCAGTGAGTTACAGATTGAATATTTCTGAGCTTATTTACCATAAACATGGTTGTAGAATAACTCGTCTTTTGTTATTCAACTTCCTAGGAAAAATTGATCAAGTATGTCACAGACAGTGAAACCGTGGAGCCGGTCATCTCCCAGCTGGTAACGGTGCTTCTCATCGGCTGCCAGGATGCGAATTCCCAAGCTCGACTGCTCTGTGGAGAATGTTTAGGTGAACTGGGAGCCATAGATCCCGGCAGGCTCGATTTTTCAACGAGTGAAACTCAAGGAAAACACTTTACATTTGTGGTAAGAAGCATTGCAGTAGTGTTTTGTTTAGCATTAGGTGTCTTCTAAAAGTCCTTGGGAGGAGGGAACCCCTTATCTCTAGACCCTTTGAAAATCTGTACTTGCTGTCTCACCTAAAACCATTTAAAGTCAAGCTTCCAAGTGATTATTTAAAGATACAGCTATTACTCTGTTTTAATGAAACTGGCATTCTGTTTGTGATTGAGGCTGGAGTGGAAGATCCAAGTTTTGCCTATGGATTATTAATGGAACTGACCAGAGCATTCCTTGCTTATGCTGATAATGTTCGTGCTCAGGATTCTGCAGCCTATGCAATTCAGGTAAGATCCATGGTTAGCTCCTACTTTTATTTCACAGATTATTTTCTGTAACACTGAACTTAAAATTATGCAATATTAACGTTCATTTTGAAGTACATGTTTAAGTATTTGAAACTTCATCCTGTACAGCTTTAAATCAGAAGAAACACTTAAAATTCTGGGGAGTTGTCAAATAAAGATAGATTTGTTTGCTTTTGTGTCACAATATTTTAGGAGATATCTGATGTTTTAGAGGTAACTAGGAGTCCATACATAGGGATTCAAGGAGTAATCCTGAGAGTGAGTTAGAATTAGTTCAGGTTCCGCAAGCAGAAATGATAAGCCCTGAGTATTCTTGAGGTAGTTTCTGCTTACACTTTTAAGAAGCAACTGAAAAGGCATGAAAATACCCTTATTTTCAAACTCTAGTCTTTTGTGCTGGCTTGATTTAGTGGATGGGAGGTATTGTTCTTGCTGTTATTGATGTTTAATATTTTTGTGAAAACTTCAGGACAGGTCTTTAATCCAGGAGAAAATAGGTGGCCCTATGTAGTCAGCAGGATAAGGATTTTATTAGCATATGCACAAGGTTGTGCACTTCCTGCACAAGGAGGGATCAGACTAAATTGTAGTCCTGATTTATTGGCAGGGGTGAAGAATACAATACAATGGTCCAAACACCAACTGGAGAATCTGGGGAATCAGCAGTTGAAATCAAAACTGCCTAGTAGTAGGGGATTAACAGTGTTGAATGACAGTTTTGCAGTTATAATTTCTGAATTAAGCATTCCATAACTTCTCTCTCATTACTTATCATAGAATCATTCAGGTGTGAAGACCTCTAAGATCATATACATGGGGTTTTGTACTGTGGTATGAAAATTCTCAGTGCTAACTTGGTGGTGATGTAAACCATGCCTTTTCAGGAGTTACTGTCCATCTATGACTGTAGAGAGACAAACACTGACTGCCCTGGCTCCAGGCTTTGGAGGAGGTTTCCTGAGCATGTGCAGGAGATCTTGGAACCTCACTTAAACACACGGTATATGACACCTTAAGCAATGTCTTTTCATAACAGATCTAAATGGTTTTTTTCTCCAGGCTAGTATTAACTTCATATGGTTTTGTGATTATCACTCTTCTGGGAAGTGATATGTATATATACAAAACTCAAATAAGGTCTTTCTACAAAGAGCTGAGTTAGCACTTACTTGAATGTAATTCTCTCTAAATCAAACAAGCAACACTCGGAGCTCATACTTTGCCCAGGTCTGCCTGTTTGTCCCTAGGGCATTGGTTTCTATGATGTTTTGAAGCTTTTGTTTGTTTTGTTTCCCCTGTACTCAAATCTATTAACATTCTATTACTGCTACCTTCTATAGAAGTAGGAGGAGCTCAATGAGTTTTAATTTGACTTTTTTTCACATTATTTTTATTATTACTTCAACAAAATGAAACTTCAAATTATGTTTGTGTCTTAACTTGAAATAATCAGTTTCCTTTCTACTTCCTCATGAAGACAGTCATGCTCACCTGTGATAAGCTTTACCTTATTTAGAAAACAGACGTTTTGGCCTTTCTTGGTTTCACCTATGGTCTGGGCTTTTCCTGTCAAGAACATAGTACTTGAATATTTATCCAACTGCATTTCTTAAAACTGATACAAATGGCACTTGAAAATATACTTACAAACAACCTAACAAGTTAGGAGAATTTTTATTTCATATTTCATTTTAACACACTCTAGAATAAAAGATGTTGATTACTGAAAGTGGTTTTTTAAATTCTATTTCTAAAGATTCAAAGATGGAACTTAATAGTGTTCCAGTGAGGGAATTTCATAACTAACAATGTGCTATTGTTTATTATATTAAACAAAAAGTTTTATTAAATGGATATTTTAAAATTACAGGTACAAGAGTTACCAGAAGGCTGTAAATTGGTCTAAGGTGAAGAAACCAATTTACTTAAGCAAATTAGGTGATAATTTTGCAGAATGGTCAGCAACTTGGGCAGGTTATCTTATAACAAAGGTAAGAGAATAAATCTTTTTGTAATGCTCCTTGCAACACAGTTCTTGAACCTCATTTCAGTTTCTGCAGGTCAGGGATGGATGGGAGAATGTGTCTGTTGGCTACAGGCCTCTTAAAGGACTTCCCTGCTTCTTCAGCAGGATACTGCTCTCTCCCTTCCTCAGCACTGGTTCTTGGCTAGACTTCACAGGCAGTGTCGAAGCTAAAAGTCAAGGAAACTTGCCTTTGTCCAGAGACTCTAGTGAAACTGAGGGCACTGACAAATGCTTGTGAAAAGTGTCTGAAATGTTTCTGGATTTACCTTCTCAGTTTTGGAAAGGTTTCCCTGTAGCTCCATAGTTCCAGCACATAAAAAGTACTTGTCTCTTCTTCTTTTCCCTTTCCCATATCGAAGTGACCCACGGAAAATGTCACTTCCAAATCAACCACTGTAAGAAGTGCATTAAATTGTTGTAGCTCAGTAACTACACTGTCCTCTTTCAGACAGAAAAGAATTGAGTGTCTTCATAATTTCCTACTTTCTGCAGGCTTTTAAGGGCAGAAGAGAGGCTGAGCGTAGTGGTAGACTCTCAGCCTTTTTTTTTCTATGGCCAGAGCAAGTTCACAATGGTGTAAAAAATATGGAAAAGTGGAAATGTAAGCAATGCTTACCTGTCTTTTTGTGCTATCAGCAGTTGCTACATGTAATAGCAGCTGCCATCTGGCATCCCTGTTGCAGATTTAAGTCTGATGAACCTTCTGTAGGAGACAAGTATCCTAAAATTATTGGATGGACTAGAATTTGTTTTCATCAACAAAAGGAAATCTGTTAATTGTTCAGACACTCACACTTTTGTAATGAAGCTTTTCCTGAAAAATAATATTTTTCTGCAGGTGCGACATGATCTTGCCAGAAAAGTTTTTGATTGCTGCAGTATTATGATGAAAAATGACTATAAAGTGACAATTTATCTGCTTCCACACATCCTTGTCTATGTTTTGTTGGGATGCAGTCAAGAGGATCAACAAGAGGTGAGATGTATAAGATGGTAGTGTTTTTCACCGGAATGGTCAGGAGCTGTTCTTCCTAAGAGCTGCCCAGCTCTGCAGTACTATGTAGACCTACATGAAAAAATTGTTTAGGTGTTAAACTCCTTTTTGTGTATTAATAGTATAAATTTTCTGACAGGGTTTTGAATATACTCACACGGGTTTGTGTTGGAACTGCTTTTCTGTGGATTTCCATCTATTTCCTCAGTTGGTTCTAGGATGAGATATTAGGTAGTTAATAACGACTGCAGTAACAGCAACAGCTGGAGTGGTACAATGAGGAAGTGTGCAACAAAAACAACCAATAAATTGAGCTTGTATAATTCAAAGAAGTCATAAAATAATAAAAGAAGAAATAATTTTTTCTTCTCTTTTGCATACAATTACAGTTTCAGTGGATAAACTATTTAGCTACCAGGTTCATGTGGAGCAGGATTCATCGATGTGTTGTAGCACAGCAGGGGTGGGAGAGAAGTCATTCCTTCACTTTGCTTGAGCAGTCAGTGCCTGTGCCCGTGCGCTGCTATTTTTACTGGGAGCAGCACGTGTATGTACAGAGAGATGCAAGTTTGCCAGGACACTTTTGTAAGCATGTCCTGGGTGAAACAAAGGAATTAGAAGATACTGAAGAGTATAACCTGCATTCCATTAATTCAAAATTTCACAGCTGAAACATCTGAGTTTAAACACTGTGGGTGTGTAGAGGCGTGTGATGATTTTTCTTCTGTGAGCAAGTACCTCCACAATAAGCATCTGTTATGTATGTTAACTTGTATTTTATGGACTAAAACAAACAGAAACAGATATTTTGTCGTGGCATTTACTTAAACATAAGCAAAAAAATAGATCTGTGACCTAGTAACCAGTAGATAACTTTGTTCTTACAAAATCTTGAAGTACTGTGTTTGTAGAAGAGGTACAGTAGCATTTATTGTATCTTGAAACCTGAAGGCTTTCCCCCGTATAGAATCCCTTGACAACAGCTGCCACTTGGTTTGCCATTTCTTCCTTTTGAGACTGTGGGACAAAAAGATCATGAAAATAAGCCCGAAATTATTAAAATATATATTTAAAGTATCTAGTATTTTAGTTTGACTTTTGTGTTAATTGCTGTTCCCTACTGTTTTGCTGCTGGTACTACACTTGTGTCTTTGACCTTTGTGTAGGTTTACATGGAGATCATGGCTGTTCTGAAACATGATGACCAGTCCAGCAGGAGACTTGAAGACAGCACATCTGATCTGAGTCAGCTGAGCACACAGACGGTGTTCTCCATGCTTGATCATCTCACTCAGTGGGCTAGACATAAGTTTCAAATACTGATTGCTGAGAAAAATGCTGGCAAGTCTAGCAAAGACAGAAGTGATCTAAAAAGTGAGTGATGCTTATTTTATTTAAAATGGCATTAACATTATTCAAAGAAGTATTTTATTTATGTTTGCAGCTTTACATTATGACCATTTACAAATGCTGTATTAGTATAATATATAATCTGTTTTATGATTTCTTATTATCATATTGTGATTTCCACCCTTTCCACCCCAAATGCATTGTTCTGAATGCCTGTTGCGAGAAACACAGATTTAAAATTTGAACAATGAAATGTTAATTTCTTGGTAGTTCTCTAAACATTCAGTTTAACTGAATATTATATAATATTATATTATATTATTCATGATATGTAATATTCTGTGCTGTCTTGCAAGATGTAGGATGTTCACCAGATTTTTTAAAAATAAATTATTGTTGACAGAAGAGAAAACCATGTTCTTAAATTAGTACAGTTATCTCACTAAATTGTTAAATGAGTTAATTGAATTTTGATGCATAAGGTAATTCTTATAAATGAAACCTCAATTGACAGACTTTTTAATGTCTTTTTTTCAATAGCATCAAGTGAGGACTATGGAGAATATCAAAATGTGAAACGTTTTCTAGACCTCATTCCTCAGGATACACTGGCTGTGGCCTCCTTTCGCTCCAAGGCTTACACGAGGGCTGTGATGCACTTTGAATCGTTTATCACAGAGAAGAAACAAAATATTCAGGAACATCTTGGATTTCTTCAGGTTCTGAAGTTCTTTTTGGTTTTTGTTTTTATTTTAAAATGAAAATGTATATGATGAATAAAACTTGGTCAAATTCTTCTTTGTGATGGGGAGAAGCAAAGATGGATACAAGCATTTAGTCATCTATGTTTCAGCAATATTTAGTACTTTCTCTTGCTTGGCATGCTTTTTATATGAAAAGGAATGAGTGGGTTTATAGTGTATAATAAAAGATTGTAAAATCCTGAAAATAATTAAATGTGGGTTTGTTGATAGTATAACATTTATTGCTTTGAAGTTGGCTCTGTGCCTTTTGTCAGAAAATACAGCCAACTATAATAACAAAAAAAAAAAAAAGCCAAAGCACATTTGAAGAATTTCCAAGTGGCTTATTCTAAAGTAGAAAAAGAACCAATGCTAAAGGTGTTGCAACTTATATAAATTTGTTTCAAGAAGTATTTTAACCTCTGGGATGAAACTGTTTGTGGTTCCCAATGGTCTGTATTCCTCAGTGACATTTCAAATTTGAAAAACCTTAATATGTTGCTTTTTCACCTAAAGTAATCTTCATCTTTATGCTATCATGCAGTTGTAGGATATTTATTTTGCTCTTTATACAGATGGTTTCAGGTAACTTCATGTAATACTCTATCTATAGTATGAGATCACAAGTATTACTGTATGCTAAACAAAAGTAGGGCTCAACTTTGGAAGGAGCCCAGCAAAACTGACATCTTCCCTGGAAGTTTATTGTCACCAACTCCTACAGGGTAGTGTGTGCTCCATGTTCAAGAAGCTGTGTGATTCTGCACATGTTATCTATAAAATAAATTCTTGTTTTTAATGGCCATGTTCAATTCTGTTTGAATAAAGAAGTTGTATGCTGCTATGCACGAGCCAGATGGAGTGGCTGGGGTGAGCGCCATTCGGAAAGCAGAGCCATCTCTCAAAGAACAAATCCTTGAACACGAAAGTATTGGCTTGTTAAGAGATGCAACAGCCTGCTATGATAGAGCTATCCAACTGGAACCTGATCAGGTAAATAATTTTTTTTTCTTTTTTAATAAATATTGTTTTTAATCTTATTAGCTCACAGAAGATTAAGGCAAGAAAACCTCTTTAGAATATTTAAGTAAACTGGGAATCTAAGTTTCATGGCAATTGCTAAATAATTATTGCTGTTGGAAGTGTCTTATGAACTGAAACAAATCTCTTATTTGATTTTTTGGAAGTTCATTTAACTTACGGTGCAATTAGTTATGCCATTTTGTATCCTAAAATCACCCAAATGGGCATATTTCTTCCTTCACACTGCCATGAATTTCATTAATGTGTATGTGTGGGGTTTTCATTTGTTGTTTTGGCTTTTTCCTATTTCTAGATTATTCACTATCATGGTGTAGTGAAGTCCATGTTAGGCCTTGGTCAGTTATCTACTGTAATTACTCAGGTCAATGGAGTGCTTGCAAACAGGTACTGTAAACATCTAATACACATTTTATTTGAATAATATGAAGCTCTGATATAAATCTCTGTCTCAGTAACTATTTCTGCTCATTATCAAACATTTGAGGCTTATCAAACATAATTGAATTAGCGATGTGAAGCTAGAAAACTTTGAGTGCTTTATTTATAAATTATTTATTTCAAGAAGTCCAGAAATTTTTGTAGTTCTTGTCTGCACTGTGAGGAGTGTTGGTATGTGCTTTAATTTCTTAGATAGAATTTTTTCATTGTTTCCCATGTTACTGATTCCACTGGTATTCTGTAGTCTAACAGTTAAATGGATTAAAAGATGGTAGGTTTTGATGTGTACCACAGAAGTGAGATACACTCTTTGGAGATTGCATTTATGGGATCGTGTTGTACTCTTATTTCTTATCAGTGCATGTCCTTTGGTTTTACTCACTTTCATTAGAATCAAGCTTATCTTGCCTCTTTTCAAGTAAGAGAAGTTTTATATAAAGAACATTTGCTAATATAATGTAGGATTAACATACTGAGAGGAGACAGCACAAAATTTAATTGCCTTTTTTTTACTTTTAATAGGTCTGAATGGATTTCTGAATTGAACACTTACAGAGTGGAAGCAGCCTGGAAACTGTCACAGTGGGATTTACTGGAAAATTATTTGGCTTCAGGTAAGTTATCATTATATAAAAGTATTAATACTTCATTGCATTTCTGAACAATTGTATGTTTTAGTTTAATCATCTTGAATCAAGGGGCAGCTATTGTCATTTGTCTTGGGTTTTACTGGTAGGCAGGTTGGTTCTGTCTGTCTTCTGGGTTTTGTGATTGTATTTGATTGTAACCTGGATAGTCTTTGAGCAGAAGTTTGGAGTGCATGTATCTTTTGTGTCTGTTTGGCTGGGTGGATTGTGGAGTTGAATTGTACAGTGTTACTAACATGCAAGTACTTAGTTCTGGGATAACATTATTTTTCCAGTAGTATATTAAGACAAATCAGCTTGTTCAGGTTAAGCTGCTTAAGGAAGCAGAGTCTTCTTTTTCTCCCCGAAGATGCGAAGTCCACTACTTGGAGTGTCAGACTGGGACATTTATTATTATCAGCCAAGAAGAAAAATGAAGCAGCTTTTTACGAGACACTCAAGGTTGTTCGAGCAGAACAGATTGTGCCCCTTTCAGCAGCGAGCTTCGAAAGAGGATCCTATCAGCGAGGATATGAACACATTATCAGGTTTCTCATTTTCGTGTCACTATTTTAAAATTCAGAAATCACATAATCAAGTATGCAGCAGCAATAATTTTGCATTTCTACGGTACATGGTGCTGGTGTGCATTTTTTGTCACCCATTTTTTTTTAAATTCATCCGACTGAAATCCTTTGATTAATTTGGAATTTATATTTATCCTCCTTAGTCTTTCAAAATCAGCTAGCAAGCTAATGTAAATGTCAGGTAATAAAAATCAGCAATTTAATTCCATGCTTGAAGTAGTACAAACTCCGTTAATTTAAGAGCATTGCTTTTGGTCTGTATGGAGGCTGAAAAGTGCTCCCTTTTTTAATCAACAAAGAGCAGTAAGAATTAAACCACCTCCCTTTTAGTAGTTCTACTTTTCTTTATTAATAAGCATCTAATTTAGCTGTAGTAGACTAGAACATGAGTAGCCTTTTTGAATAAAAAGACTTAATACTTCTGCGTTTTAAATGCATCCTTATGGCAAGATATTGCCTGAAGCCAGTTAAGTGTGTGTTTTACTTCTTAATTCTATTTTCTGTTGGTAATTTCTGCAGTGTTGTTTGGGAAATGAAGTTTGAGTATTGAGAAAGAAGTGTTTCAAAGTAGTTTCCTTCAGCCATTGATCCAGGCTACTTGGAAGCCTTCCGAGAGTCACTGTTTCTCTGTCAGACGTACCCACTACATTGGTACCCACTGCTCTCTGCCAGTGAGAACTGGGACATTTACAACCACTCAGCTTTCCATCTTTACAGTGACAGATAATAACAGTAATGGTATTTTTAAATAAATGGAATAACTTCACTTTAAGTAAAAGTACATTGCTTTTAAACATGGATTTGTTGAAAATACCAGACTTTCTGAAGAATTATTGCTGAAAGTAGTGGATAGAAATACTCTTTCTAAAGATCAACTCCCTGTCCAAGTGGTTTACATTGTCTCTGTTCAGCAGCTTGGCAAAGGAATATTGAGCAAATAACTAATTAGTTTACAAATCCTTGATTTTGTTTGCTTGCTTTTGCTGCATTTTTGGTTTTAGAAGAAATCCTACTGGATGGACAGCTTTTAGAAAGAAAATGGCAAAAACACTGTAAAATTTGCATGTATATCAAACAGCAATCAATTTTCAACACTTTTTTCCCTTTATTTTGCTAACACAGGTTGCATATGCTGTGTGAGTTGGAACATAGTATTGGGCCAATGTTTCAGCAACCAGATGGTGACCACAGTAGAGATTCCCTGAATTGGTGTGCTCGTATTGAAATGACTCAAAACTCTTACAGAGCAAAAGAACCCATTTTAGCACTGAGAAGGGCTTTGCTTAGTCTCAATAAAAGGTGAGGACATGACTGTTTCTTGTCTATATTCTATTCTCAGTAATACTCTGGGTTTCCATATATGTGTAAGAAGAGAGAAGATAAAACTGGAAATTTCTTGTAGACAAAAATAGACCTCAAATATTATGTACCTTCAAAATAGGGAGAAAAAGCGGTGTCTGTAGGAAAGAGGAGCAAGAAGCAGAGAGAAAGTATTTGTTTCTAGGCCTAAATGGAAAAAAAGGTGGAACAAATGTATTAAAATAGTTTAAAATTATTGTTATGTGGTATATAACTTATCAAGAAATTCAACTTGTGTTTCAATACATCGTGATATTTACTTCAGATTTTAAAGTAGCATTCGTGATAGAAATGTTTCATTTTCTGCAAAAATGTCTCTGCAGCCAGGATTACAGTGAGCTCGTTGGCCAGTGCTGGCTCCAGAGTGCTAGAGTTGCAAGGAAAGCTGGTCATCACCAGACTGCCTATAATGCTCTTCTGAATGCTGGGGAATCAACTCTCTCAGAGCTTTATGTAGAAAGAGCAAAGTGGCTCTGGTCCAAGGTAAGGGAAACAAAAATGGAATTTAATTTCTTACATGCAAGAAAATAATATTTTTAGTTTTCTTCAAGAAAAAAATGGCACAAAATCAGCATATGTAAAACAAGATATGTCAGTTGGGACTATCAACACATTGCAGCTGATCCTCCAGCTGCTGGTCAGCCCTTTTCTGTATCTATTGACCTTTCTGGTACCTTTGTATAAAACTGGTGGATTACCTGCCTCTGTCAAAGCAGCCCAGGCAGATTTAAATTGTCTTAATAGTAGACCTCTCCTTAATTTGTTTCCTTTTAACTGATAGCACTAGGCAGCAAACACGAGGGCAATTATTGTGATACACCTAAAGGCACTATAATGCTGAGATAACAAGGAAATACAAGAAGCATTTGAAGTCAGTAATATTCAGTTACCACAGCCAGAATGGCCTAGAACACACTTGGGGACATAGCTTTGCCTTAATAACAACTGTAAGAGGGAGGTTTTGCATCTCTCTTATTTAAAGTATATAAAATGTTTTCTGTCTTTCCCTCAGGGTGAGGTTCATGAAGCACTAATTGTTCTCCAGAAGGGGGTTGAGTTATGTTTCCCTGAAAATAAAGCACCCTGCAATAGCAAAAATCAGCTCATCCATGGTCGGGCAATGCTGCTAGTGGGCAGATTTATGGAAGAAACTGCTAACTTTGAAAGCAACGCGGTGATGAAAAAGTATAAGGTAATCTGAAATATTACTGTTAACAAGGCAGGAGCTTTGAATAATAATGTATTCCTTAAGTAAGCTGTCTTTCTGCTCCTGATGATGTCAACTAAGTATAACATAGGTGGGATTAAATAGTGCATCAGTGTGTAGGAGCGAAGCAGTTCCTGTAAAGATTTAACTGTCTTAACCAGGTTTAATGTAACACATCAGTACAGTTCCCATCAGTGACAGCTACAAATATTTCATTTAATTCTTTTAAAATAAACAAGTTACAGAAGCATGGCTTTTTTCTCATGCATGCACAGATTAGAATTCCTCACTAAAGTGTGAACTACTCCAGATACACAGAGCTGACTTGGCAATACATTGCTCTACTCTTCAGTGTTATTTCTCTCTCTGGTAGTGACTTGTAACTGTGCTTTAAATATGCTTCCAGTCTCTGAAGAACTAGGAAAAGGGACAGCTGGTATGTTCTTCTTGAGCAACACAGCACTGCATGCTTCTCTTGTGATGCCTATGAAATACTTTTTCGTACTGATTAATATTGCCTCCTAAAACAGTAGGAGATGCAGATGTTTATGCTTCCTTAAAAGCAGGCTGTCTCCTGTCCAAGTTTTGGCATTTGATACTGTTAATAGTTACTGCTGTCTTACTAAATAACATTCTTCTGTAACAGTCATTTAGAGAAAAATGTAAATGTATCAAATCAAATTAAGGTAGAAATAATGGAAACAAATGAAATTGCAGTGGATTCTGTGAAAACATTAGTGCTCAGTACTCTCTGGTAAGTATTGGCACAGGAAAGAAACCGGTGTTATTAGAGAAGGGATGTGCCTCTCACCAAGTTATTTCATTTCTAATACATGTCACACAATTTTTTGTTTTTCTTTTAAACATCATGATTTAGAAGGAAAACAGAAATGTGAAAAATGTGGAATCATAGATTCATTTAGTCCAGAAAGATCATCGAGTCCAGCTGTTAACATCCTGCTGTTTCACTTTTCGAAAAGCTCTAAGAAACTCAGTACTGAATTTATTAGGATCAGGAACCTGATTTTAATGAAAGTATGATCTTTCCTAGTTCAGGAATCCCATATCATTCTGTCTTGAATTGTCTGTCTCCAAACCCAATAGGTATTTTAAAAACAGACTTCTAGTTTGTAGAGGCAATTATCTTGAGGCAAAATTAGAATTTTTTGGAGTTACAGGGTTAACAATTAATACTGGTTTTGCACATACTCTGCGCAATGTAACTAATACAAGATTCTTGTTTCTTGAGAATATTTTTTTTATTTTTAAGTTAGCATCCTCTCAAAAGTAATTATCTCATTTTAATTTTGTTGCAGGATGTTACAGTTTTCTTGCCAGAATGGGAAGATGGACATTTTTATCTTGCAAAATACTATGATAAATTAATGCCGATGGTAACTGACAACAAGATGGAAAAACAAGGAGATCTGATTAGATACATAGTTCATCACTTTGGGAGGTTAGAGGGGAACTTTGCTTAGTTTCTCTAAAAGGATGATTATTAGGCTGGGAAAAAACATTTCTGTAGGAATATATTGTCTTTCACCAATTCAGACTAACTCAAATTTTTATGCAATATTGTAAAACAAAATACTGCATGCTTCCTTTTTGTTTTCATACCTAATTAATTTTACTTCTCAATTAAGCAATTGTCTGTCTTTTGTCAGACAGTTAATTATTTAATCTGTTTTTTTGAGTAATAAAAACAAATCCTTTGTATATTTTTGATTGTTGCAGATACATTAAAATGCTAACAAATTTCTGAAGTTAGAATGCAATATTGAACAAATACTAATGTGAAATTTTTATTACTTCTAATATACATCATTAACGTACTTTGATTTAAACATGTAATCACAGGTCTCTACAGTATGGAAACCAATTCATCTATCAGTCAATGCCAAGAATGCTGTCTTTATGGCTGGACTTTGGAGCAAAAGCATATGAATGTGATAAAGGTTGAACGTTTTTTTCCCAGTACATAGTTCCCATGTCATTCTTTTGAAGAGATGACTGAAATAGCAGTGCAGTATATTTACAGTTCCTTGTTTAGATTTATTGCCTGAGATTATATAAAAACAAGAAAGTACTACTATTCTTTTAAAATACAGGATGTTAATATGCAGGAGAGTATTAATTATTTTAATTAAATCCTCCAGAACTTTTTAAAAAGTATATAATGGGACAGCATTGTTCCTGGGGTAACTGAAGTCGTTAAATACATACAGGGAAAATCCTTGCATGCCCTTGGTCACCATTTTTGAGTTGCCTCATGAGTGATGAGTAGTCGTTTTGTATGCACTTGCTACAGTAAAGTGTTAGGCTTTGGGGCTTTTTTCAATTTGTTTTGGTTCCAGTCTTTGTAGGAGTCTTACTGAAATTTTCCCCCTCATTTTACTGAAATGAAGGGGAAAAAAAAATCTTGTAGTCAGGCAGGATGAAGGCATGTGAAGTTCACACCACAGATGCATTTTGGGTGGGAGATTTTGGTACAAGTGAAAATTGCAGACATTGCTTGCAGCTCTGGAGTTAAGCAGACAGTTGTGCTCCTGGATCTTGTCCTCATTCTACACACTTTGGTCAACTATGTTTGGCTGCAGGCACATCAGATCCTGCTTTCTGAGGTGCTGCTGTGAAACTCATGCTGGGTCCTCAGGGGCAGGGGTGGAGCTAGGAGCAAATGTGCTAATTTCATCCCATGGAAAGGCTTTCTTCATTTCCTCTCCACTAAAGAACATTGGAATCCTTTTATCAGGGAAATGCATGGACTGTTTTTAGTTTGTTCTATGCCATTGTATCATTTTAGAGAAGTAATTTTAAGAGTGTAAAGAGAACTTTTAATTTCCTGGTATTCTGCTTAGTTATATAGCATATGTATTCAGTCACTGTATGCTGTGTTAAAAAGAACTTTACAGTAGGAGCTTTTGTGTTGCCTTCAATTTTTTTTGGCTTACGAAAATTGTCAAAAAAGTATTACTCTATAGCCTTGATTTAAATGATTTTCCATTTCCAGTGGGGGAAACCGGGAGCATAGTCTCTTCCTTTTATTTTTCAGCTGGTCGTTCAGAACGTGTGCAAATGAAAAATGATCTGGCTAAAATAAACAAGGTGATTACAGAGCACACAAATCACCTGGCTCCTTACCAGTTCCTGACAGCCTTTTCTCAGCTCATCTCCCGAATCTGCCATTCTCATGATGAAGTCTTTGCAGTTCTGATGGTGATTGTTGCCAAAGTGTTTTTAGCCTATCCACAGCAAGCAATGTGGATGATGACTGCTGTGTCCAAGGTATCTTGATACGTATAGCTACACCTTTATTAAGTTTACAAAACTGTTTTTCTCAGAAATGTAAATATAACCTATTTTACTCTAAGCTGATAAGAAGGAATTGAGAGTTTAAGTGTTGTGGTACAGTGTTGTAGAAGGGGATATCAATGCCATCACTGCAAAATATTTTATTGCAGTCTTAACTCAGATATTACAGTTTAAATGTTCCAAATTGAAATGCTAATATGCATCCAAACTTGTGTGGTGGATTAGGAAAGGAAATTTGAATAACAAATAGCTGATGAATTTTGTAGTTATGAGCAACAGATTTTGTTGCATTTACTAATTGTGTTATAGTATTTTCAGTTTTATAGTCAGCTTAGCAGATAGATGTACTACTAATTATTTTGTGGTAAAGTTATTCCAAAGCAGACTGGGAAGCATGGTGATTGCTAGTTCTTTAGGCTGGTGAAATAACATTCAGGATACATTGACATATTCTTGAACATTGGCCTTTATGTTGTGGCACTCCCAAGAATGGTTTCAGAAGTAATAACCCCCACACACAGCCACCAACAGTTCCACTTTAGTTTTTCAATTGAAGCACATCCTTCTCCAGGTATTAAATATGATAAGCAATAAGTAGAGGAAAGAATATTAATTACTGGGTGGGTTTCTTCAACTCATTGTTTAATAAATTTTAACTTTCCTTTTTTTTCAGTCCTCTTACCCTATGCGTGTCAACCGATGTAAGGAAATTCTAAACAGAGCTATTCACATGAAGGAATCTTTAGGAAAATTTATTGGAGATGCCACACGCCTTACAGACAAGCTGTTGGAGCTCTGCAACAAGCCGGTACTTACAAAAATAAATTAATGCATGTCATAGGATTATTCCAAAATGCTATGCAAAAGCTGCTTCTGATTACTTTCATTAGCCAATTAATAGTATTAATTATATTATTAATACTATTATATTGATATGTATACATAAATATAAATGATTGTTATTAATAATATTAATTTTTAATATTACTGCAGTTCAGCAGAAACTACACTATGTTGTATAAGATTTAAAATAGCTCTAAATTGAGCACATTGTGAAATATTTCAGGACGTAATGGTTTGTTTCACAGTGCAAGGGCATTACATTGTTTAGTACTTTCACATATTCATGCCATTAATTTTCAGAGTTTTACTGTAAAAATAGGGGGGGGTGTGCTCTTATGAACAAATTAATTTGATAATAAAGGTAAAACTAAATGAATTCTTTCATTATTCTGTATTTATACTCAAAGTGAAAAAGAGGTCTGCCATAACAGCCAAATATAGTGCTTCTTGATTATTTAATTTGAAATGAAGCTTTAATATTCTATTTATTAGTTAATGTGAAATAGCAGTATTATTTTAAGTGTTAACTTTAAATGTTATTGTTAACTTTGATCAACATGCTTTTTTCAAGGTTGATGGAAACAGCTCAACATTAAGCATGAATATTCATTTCAAAACACTGAAAAGATTAGTAGAAGAGCACACATTCAGTGAAATTCTCATTCCCTTGCAATCTGTAATGATACCGACTCTTCCTTCGATTCCTGGTACCCATGCTAACCATGACCCTTTTCCTGGATGCTGGGCCTACATTGCAGGCTTTGATGATGCGGTAAGGCTCTGGTTGGCACCTGGTTTTTCACTTCGTGTTAGACAAATGTAGCTGCAAATACATCTTAGTTCCCTAGAAATGGGAGGAACATTTCTCCAAGTAGGAGATTCCATATTTATTTTTGTGGAAACTGAGTCACTTCTGTCACAGCAGCCTGAGGCAGGTGTGGCCTCTTGGCACTTAGATAAAGTTTTGGTCTGAGGTTAATGTGCTGCAGTGCCATGGAAGTGCTAGCACTATTGGTTTGTTACAGTGATTTGTTACAATTACACACTTTATTTCAGATAATCTGATACAGAAGTTAGTAAAGAACTTCTTTTTTCTTTAGGTGGAAATTCTTGCCTCACTTCAAAAGCCAAAAAAGATCACCTTGAAAGGCTCAGATGGGAAATCTTACATTATGATGTGCAAGCCAAAAGATGATCTAAGGAAAGACTGTCGGCTCATGGAATTCAACTCCCTTATTAATAAGGTTTGATGAATGAGACAATCAGATTCATTATTTTATTGACCAGGACAGAACACTGAGCTATTTAACAAAAAAAAAGCCAATTTAGCTTGAAATAAAGCTCACTGAAAGAAAAGTAAACCAGTACAAAATACCTTATTTCAGTGAAAACCAATAGCAATTGAAAATGTATGACTTCTTACAGACTTGTGGAAACAATAACAAATTACAATATTCTGCCAAAACAATTGCTTATTCCAGCAAAAATAGACAGGACAGGTTATTTACAGTAAATAAATACCTGTAAACTTTCTGCTGTCATGCTTAATATTTCTTATTTGGTAATTTCTAACATATTCTATAAAAAATAGGTAAATTAATCTTTTCATACTAAACTGTTGCCGTACCTCTTATTTTAGTTCTGTTTTGCTTCTCAGCAATACGCTTAAGGTTAAGGTACTATGTCTTCTGTGAGGTTAAGGCAGATGACAGCATCTCTGAAATACTAAAAGATTTATTTCAAATACTGCTTTTAAGGGATTTAAGCCATGTACAAGTTATGCAGTTTGACTATTTTATTGCAAAACCCTCTTCTTTTTAATTTACTTTGGAGAACAGATGCACATTTTGCTTGCGTTTGACCTACTGCAGACTGTGGAGCTTAGATTTGTAAATTCTCGGTTGTGTGATGGGAAAGTAGTTATAGATAGAATGGTAAATGGTATAGATCCATTTTGATCCTATCTGTGTTACCTGTGAATCTCATTTTTCTTTTGTGAATAGTGCTTGAGAAAAGATGCAGAGTCCCGTAGGCGAGAGCTCCATATTCGCACCTACGCAGTGATTCCCTTAAATGATGAATGTGGCATAATTGAGTGGGTGAATAACACTGCTGGTCTAAGAAATATCCTGATAAAACTTTATAAGGAGAAAGGTAAAGAAATATATTAGACTATAGTACAAGTTTTTAGATGTTTTTAAAGGGCTTGTATTTTAATAAGTAAATTAAACAAATGGCAAGAATCAGGCTGAATTTTAGGAATATGTAGTCACATGTATTTTTAACTATCTGCAATATATTATCATTCATATGTGTGGTAAACTTTTGCTCTTAAATGGAAGAGAGTTGGTGCTCAGAATGAACAAGTTCCTTACAAGAACTGGAACCACAGGCATCTTAATACTTTCCTACATACAGTGATGTAAATTGTTTCAGCAGTAGTGCCAGCAGCTTGGGGATGTATGTACAGCACTGACTAATAATAAAAAATACTGTGAACTTTTTCTTTAGATTCGATTTTTTATTTTTCATTTCTGTTACATTTATGTGAGACAAGATAATATACAATTGAATCAAGGTTGAGAATACAGCAGCTTTCCAGAGGAAAGATCAGATTTCTTTTGAATTTCTTGTTAACAAAGCAGCTTTCTGGTCAATGCAATAAAAGTTTGGGGAAAAGCTTTCCTATACCCCACAACCAACATGGTTTATAGATTATTTTTCGTTTGATCATTTATTTCAACTTTATGGAGACATTTATTTTTTTCCTAAATTATCATATTGTAATAGCACATATAAGGCTTTAAGTTTGGGGATTTCTTTTGCCAATCTGAGGAAGTCTGTTGCAGGTATCTATATGACTGGAAAAGAACTGCGGCAGCACATGCTTCCAAAGTCAGCACCTTTGCCTGAAAAGCTGAAAATGTTCAAAGAGGTCCTTCTGCCTCGTCATCCTCCTGTCTTTCATGAATGGTTTCTTAGAACATTTCCTGACCCTACTTCATGGTGAGTGACTGGGATTGGACCAGCTCAAGAACATCTACTTCGTGTATTTCCCTAAGAATTAATGGGACTACAGAACAAAGACAGCTAAGCCAGGGCAGTGACTCAGCCGTGCCTGCTGTATTCCCACAGGTACAACAGCAGGTCAGCCTACTGCCGCTCCGTTGCCGTCATGTCCATGGTGGGGTACATCCTGGGGCTGGGAGACCGGCACGGGGAGAACATCTTGTTTGATTCTTTCACTGGGGAGTGTGTGCATGTGGATTTCAACTGCCTTTTCAACAAGGTGAGAAATGCCACTCGCTGAATTTGCTCTGTATTTTATATGCATATAAGTTATAAACTTCTACTCTCTTGGGGTTTTTTCCATGTTCTTACTTTAACATATCTGTTGTGTTCTTTCTCTTACTTGTCTCTTATTTATACCCAAAAAAGCCTGGGATATATAAAGAGGATGTGACCATTCTGTATGCTGCATTCAGTGAAAACCAACTGTTTGATTTAGCCATTATCAGATGATCTGATGTGGATACAGTAAAATAGCCCACATTTTAGACTGTTTATATTTTGTGACTCTCCTCTCTCCAGCATCACCATCTAAACAAAACTGTAATTGCTACATTCAGAATTCTGCTGCTGTGGAGAGTTTCGTGTTCCTTCTCACACAGATTCAGCAGAAAAATTCCAATGCTTCTGTAAAAATGAACAGCAGAAATTGTGGCCATACTGGGATTTGGAGTTTTGGTGTTTCAGTTGAAAGATGCTTTTGGTGTGGGACATGTGGCCTTTTTAATTCAGATAAGTGAGGTAGAAATATTGTTAAGTTATTTCTTCTGGTTTCTTTCTAAGAAGTCTAAAGTGTCCTATGTAACACTTAATTTTTAAAAAATATTTTTAAGCTAACTTGCATATTATAAAAGAAAAGTTAGCATTTTGCAATGAGACTATGGAACATAAATATGTATTTAAGAACAAAATTTTATAACCTGTATTAGTGTGTTAAAACAGGGGAAAAGCAGTTATTTGGACAATGTTATCCTTTACTCACTGTAATTTCCTGTTACCTGAGTAGGACTTGGATCTGAGCAAACATGTCTTGCCAGCTAGGAAACTGCCACTGACAAAGATGGGGGAAAAAACCTAAAACCATTGCAGATGTTACTCTTTAATAATGCTTAAAACACCCAGGGCTTACCTTTTTTTTTTCAATGTAAAGGGAGAAACTTTTGAAGTTCCGGAAATCGTTCCTTTCCGGCTCACTCACAACATGGTTAATGGGATGGGCCCGATGGGAACAGAAGGTCTCTTCCGAAGAGCCTGTGAAGTCACCATGAGGCTGATGCGTGATCAAAGGGAGCCTCTGATGAGGTATGGCAACTGCTTTTGCTACAAACTCCTAAAAGCTGTCTGTAGTCTAAACATGTGAAACAGGAACTGCTGGGGAATATGCCAGTTCCAGCATATGCCTATCCTGCAGCTCAGTCGCACCATGACATGGAGCTAAATATAAAGCAGCATAAATATTCAGCACTAACTACAGACTCCTGTCAGTGTTTGTGTTTTGAAAATTAAATTTTTCATGTATCATGTCCTTTTCTTAATTTTTAATTTATTTAGTGTCTTAAAGACTTTTCTCCATGATCCTCTTGTGGAATGGAGTAAACCTGTTAAAGGGAATACAAAAGCCCAGGTGAATGAAACTGGAGAAGTTGTCAATGAAAAGGTGAGTTTAAAACAAACACAAGCTAAGATATTCAAATGTCGAATGTCCATTATTGTTACAAATGAAATATTTTCTAATTGAAACTTTATTGTCCTTTTTTTTCCTTTCATTTAAAAATTTCTCTGGTTGTTCTCTGTCATCTCTCTATTCATAATTTTTATCTATAAAGAGGGTTTTTTACTGATAAAAGATGTAATTTATGTTCTAAAGAACAAAACAAAAAAGCCTGTAATTCTCTATATTAGTGTAACTAAATCAAGGACAACATCAGCAGAAGCAATGGATCCTGTTACCCCTCACTCTGACACTTGCACAATCCTCCAGATTTACAGTGATGGTAACATCTGGAGTCTTTTCTGTGTGTATTTCTGTGCTTTTCCTGAGTGGATGTTTATTATTGAATAAATACGTGCCTCGGTACATATCAAGGATTACTTGATTAAAATTAGGATTCTTTACTGTTTCTCTGTTAGCTGATGATGAAGACTGGATTGTATATCCAAAACATAGCTTACTGTTTATTATCTTCCCTCTTTGCAAATTTTCTGATTTGTCCCTTTCTTTTTTTTTTTTTTTTTAAGGACTATTTAATGAAAATAAATGTGTAATAGCAGATAATACTTAGCACTAACAAACACAGTAACTAAGATAAGGAAAAACTACAGCACTGAAACTGTATCACAACAAAGAACTTACCTGGGCTATATCAGCACTGAAATCTCCTGGTCTTCAAACAGTTACTAACCAGGCTGTGTCTACATAACTTTTTTTAATTACAAGACCACCCACATAGCTGTATATGTTAAGTGCTTGTTTCTGGAGGGGTGCCAATGTTATGCTTGAGCTTTAAAAGAAAATGTGTGAGTGTAATTGGTGTGAACTAGCAACTCTAGTGGGCCTTGGAACAGCTCATTTTGAGATGCTCAGCACAACCTCTTTAATGTGACTTCTTTATTTTCAGTTGCTCATAATTCTGGCCTAAATTTTCCAGACTTAAATTTTATCCCGAATTCCAAGAACAAGTGTAGGAAAATGCTGCATTTCTTTGAATGTAATTGTGTGAAATAAAGGTTTCTGACAATTCTCAAATATATTTTTATTGCTCCTTCAGTCTTGTCTGGTAACTTTTAACTGTAAAAATGTGAGGCAAAACTTATAGCTTGACCTGTAATACACCCCTTTTAGAGAATTGTTTTTAAAAGTGAGTAGCCTTTGTTTTCAGTGTAGCTGGTGTAGACATCTGGATTTTATGTTAAATTACAATATGATTTCAAACACATCCTAACAAATACTGGTTTTATTTTGAGAAGTGGAAGTTCATAAATAGTACCAATTTTTTTTTTATTCTTTCCAGGCCAAAACCCATGTCCTTGATATAGAACAACGGCTGCAAGGTGTCATTAAGACTAGAAACAGAATCAAAGGATTACCTTTATCTATCGAAGGGCATGTTCATTACCTCATTCAAGAAGCAAGTGACGACAACCTGCTCTGCCAGATGTATATGGGCTGGGCTCCATATATGTGAAATTTGTTCCCTTTGGAATGATACCATCCACAAGTGCTGTAGCTATATTGTTGGGGAGGAATGAATCAGTGGTACCTGGTTACTTCTGTTGACTTCTGGCTGCAAGCAGAAGAACAGTCTTACGGTCATCCAAAATCTGTGTAAAATGTGCCCTTGCAAGGATGCTATGAATGCAGATGTGTAAGGTGTTAGGACTTACCTTTTACACACATGTAGAAAGCAGTACATAAGAACTGCTTAAAAATTAGGCTATGCAAGTCTGCAAGTGTCTTAACTCTGACTATATGAAAAATTTTCATGGTGTTGAAAGATGCACTCTATGAAGTATTGTATATTTTTGTAAACATTTTTCTCATTTAGCTTAGATTAGAAAATATGACAATAAAGTTTAATATTGTTATGATGTAGAGTGGTTACTTCAACTTTTCCTACTCGTATTCAGAAGGGCTTTCTAAAAATAATTAGTATTTCTTTCTAGCAGTAGACTTTCCTTCAGCTTTCTTCCATGTATTGCTATGTCTAGGAAAGCTTTTGGGATCTTGAATCTTAGCATGAGTAAACTGGTAAAGTGGTGCCATGTTCTGAACCCTTGAGTGCAGTGCTCTAAGAAACCCTCCTAAAGGCCATGGCACAAAGCTGGGAGTTGGAGGACCCTGGCAGTGCAGCTGTAATGGCAGGTTATTGTAGCTGTGACTGTAACATCCCTGTAGGCTCCTGAGAACTCTGCACAGCCCCGCTTCCCTCTCTGGGAAAAAGTGCAGCTCTAGGGAGTGGTTTTCAGACTCCATTTCAGAAAAGGTGTTTTAACACAGACGAGAGTAGACTAAATGAATATAGTTGAAAGGCAAATACTAACTTACAGTAATGCTTGCTTTCTAGGCATCGAAACTGTAGGGAAATGAGGGGGGGGAGATAGGGAAAAATTATACCCTTTTAACCTACAGTAGGGTATAATTAGAATTTTTGTACAGTGGTTTTGTTTCTGCTGTTCTGAGAGACAAACAATGCTGTTAGGTTTTGATCACAGGGTCACACTGTGGTGTGACACTCGAGTGTTTGTTCTGTTCAGCTGAAATCCAGAGGTTTGGGAGAGTAATGGGTTTGCAACTGCTTCTAGGGTGTTTGTTTCACTGTCGATCTAGTGGGTAGTGTAGAAGTGTTGTCACTGTCCCATAAACGTGATGAGTTTTTCTAGTAAAATATTTGGAACATACTATAGTCTTTTCCGGTGTGGTGTGTGCGTGCTGGCGTTCTGTTGTTTTTCCCAGGCTTTATCAGTTTATCGGAGCGCAGAGAGGCTCACGGGGAGCTGTTGCAGCGGGCGTTGCCATCGCGCGGGGAGCAGATTTGCTGCCCGGGGCTGGGGACGGGGGCCCGGGGTGGGGCAGGGCAGGGCAGGGGGCGAGGGGTCCCGCGCGTTCGCTGCGCTCCCAGGCCCTGCGTGCCGGGGGCGGCGGGGAGGCGGCCGAGGGGCNGGGGGTCCCCAAGTTCTACCGGTGGATCTCGGAGCGGTACCCCTGCCTCAGCCAGGTGCTGAAGGAGCATCAGGTGAGCCGGGGGCGGAGCGCCGCTGCCTGACACGGGCCCGCCCCGGGGGGGTCCCGGCCGGCTCCTCGGCGGGACCAGGGAGGGGGACGAGCGCGCGGGCCTCGTTCCTGGCCGGCCCTGCGGAGCCGAGCCCCAGCCCAGGCCGGCTCGCCGACGGCCGGGGCGGCACAGGGGGGCGGCTGCGGCTC
>VZRR01002584.1:54798-95388 GCA_013398015.1 Oreocharis arfaki
GCGGGCGAGGCGTTCGGTGCCCCCTGACAGCCCGACTGTCCGGGCCGAGCCCGCCGTTGGCCGGCAGCAGTGCCCTGAGCCCGCGGCCGGGGGCCGGCGATGGTTTCAGCAGTCCCGAACCCAGAGTGCGCTGTTCCCCCAGGGAGCGGCCAGCCCGCGGCGGCTCCCGGCCCTTGGCGCTGCCCCGCTGTAACTAGTGCAGCCGGGCTCGCTTCCCTGGCTCTGGTTCCCCTCGGCAGCTCCGCGGTGCTGCCTCAGCTCCCGGCGGCCTCGCACCCGCGGGGAGCCCGAGGTCGGAGTTTACTCCTTGTTCAGGGCTCAGAAGAGTTACAGCTGCTGACGGCCGGTGGCGTGGTAATGACGAGGGACAGGTTTTACAGCTCTCCTGCGTTTCCTTGTTGTCGCCTGCGTCGGACAGTTTGTGTTAGCAGCTAAAATGGGAAGTATATTGAAGCCTGGAAAACGAAAGCCGAAAATTATGCTTCTAACAGTTGGACAAAGACGTCATATTTTCAGAGATGTCATGTTTGGTACCTTTTGTATACAAGCTTTTCTAATTATCGTTTTCAACTGGTGTCATAGATGTGTTTTCATAGATTGAATAAGGATGTTCTGAGATAAGTTATAATTGAGAGTGTATTTGGATATTAATACGTTTTCCCTAAACACGTGTGATTTTTAAAGATTGAATAGTTGTTGTGTCAGTGTAACTAAGATACCCAGTTCAAGTGATTCCTGACTTGGATGTTTGGCCTTTCCTGCTAGTTTCAAAGCAGTTTTCAAAGCTTAGGTCTTTGCTTATGATTTGTTGGGCTTCACTGAAGTGTCTAATGCTATCTGTGTAGCAAGGCGGCAGCAGTGTATGCTGCCTTTCCTGGTGTTTTCTTAGAAGCCTGGGCTGCTCACGCTTCTTTAAACTTGTGCTGAAGAACTGTGGCGAGCTGAGGAGGCTGCGGTGTCTGCTCTAACCAGGGAGATGGCAGCAGGGAGTGCTACCCTTGATGCCTTCTGAAAGGGACAGAGCTCTTAAGATAAACAATAAACACGACTTAACCCTTCCAGATCACTTGAATATACAGACTGACACATACTAACAGCTAGAATAGATGCTAAGAGGAAAAAAAAAAACCTGCAAACAACCCGAATTAAAAGGCCAATCTATGTAAAACAGCATTATTGTTAAATCATATTATAATTGTGCTTCTTGAAGAAAACATAGGACCTTCTCTGTGTGTTGTTTCCATATAAAAGCTAGGTTTTTGTTTCTTTAGAAAACAAACTTTGTCTGTGTACTACCCTGCTCTCTTATCTGAAAGCATTGAGATCAGTTTGGTTACTGAATTTAACCATACTGAAGATCATGATGTGCAACAGAACACTATTTACAGCAGTTGATTGGGGATCATTTCTGATCCTGCTGCTAATTTCTTCTCTTCACCATTTCCTCTTTCTAAAACAGTTACATTTCTCTTGCATCTGGAGGATAAATACAACCCCGACAACATGCCTTTCAAATTTAGGTAAAGATGTGTCAGCAGTAGTGCTACAGAAAATTGTAACAAGTTGGAAATGCCTTTTTCCAGCTGTGATGGAGGATTTTTATGAACAGTCATACTGGGGGGTTAAGGAATAGATTTGTTTAGTGCCTGTTGCTCTTGTGGTGCGTTTTGGTAACATAGAGGTAGTACTGGCCCCTTTGCATCATACATTTAACACTGTTTGTTCCCTACAAACAGTGCTCATGTACATCTAGGAAGGGGGTTTTTTTTTCTTTGAAAGAAAGTGTGACTGCTACAGATAAGGCTGTTAGAAGAGCAGAGAGCTAGAATGAAAAAGAAAGTCTGTTTGGAAAGTCTAGGTAAGAAATTGGTGTTATCATTGCTAGCTCTCTGCTTTTGGTGCTAATTGCTGCTCTCTAGACTCAGGTGCTCACAAGCATAGCTGAAGAGACAGCATGTAGTGGTTGGGGTAGGAACTGTTGAGCAGGGGGAGAACTCTAAAGCTTCTTAAGCGAGCTTTGCTTGGAAATACTGTTGGAAATTGCATACTCGGTTTTGTAGTTTTTATTGTTTGTAGTGCAGCTGGGAAAGGTTGAATCGATTAAATGTGCAGGCTTATAAAAAAGAAAAAAAGTCTTCCTGAAAGCAGTGATTTTAGTTGTAGAAGATATACTGAGCACAGGGACAAAAGTCCTGAGGTTCCAGAAACAGCCAGGATAGGATAGGAGTCTGTTCAGCTGACTTGGCTCACTGAGAAAAATTGTGGTAACAGATTGCATGTGCAGGCAAAACCATGCCCAGTCCAGATATTCTTACTCTGCCTGTTGGTGTGCTGGAGGTTCCTGGGAGATCTTCCCACCTCAGCTCATATCCAGAGTTTGGTGCTCTCAGCTGTGCCTTGGGCAGTGGTTGCATTCACCAAGTTGGTACTAACTGTGGCATTTGTAGATTCCAGAATTCGACAACTTATACCTGGACATGAATGGCATTATACATCAGTGTTCACATCCAAATGATGACGATGTCCACTTCAGAATCTCAGAAGATAAGATTTTTGCCAATATTTTTCACTATTTGGAAGTACTGTTTCGCATTATTAAACCAAGAAAGGTTTTCTTCATGGCAGTTGATGGAGTAGCTCCAAGAGCAAAAATGAATCAGCAGCGTGGGAGACGTTTTAGGTAAGAAGATCAGTTCTTACTCTGTCTTGAGGATAGTAAACACTTTAAAAAACCCACTTACTGAAATGTATGATATGAAAAGTAAAAGAGATTATGTGTGGTTGTGCCTTTGACAGTAGCTTTAATTGAATGAGGGTGACTACCTGTAAAATGTTAAAATCAGGATTCCAAAAGGAAAGTTTGCTTGTTATGTAAATTTTTCTCTGTGTGTGTGGCACTTGGTGACAAGGGGAGCTTTTTCTTCTGAAATTTTCTGTGAAATAACTCTGCAGTGGGGCTTGTGCAGATGTTTCCAGATGCTTCATAACCTGTGCGAGTCTTTGCTATTCGTGAATGCTAGTTCCAGATATGCCTTTTTGGTAGCTGTAATGGAAGTTACAGAAAAAATCAAGTTTCTAATGGAACTGATTTCTTGTTGATACCAGTTGCTAAGCGAGCTCAGATACAGAGCTACAAGCAGATTGAGAATTACAGTAATGTTTTGGGAGACTTGGAAGCTTTTTTAAGATTGCTGTAAGGGAAAAAAGCAGTGGTCAGACAGTACAGGGATGGTGAGTGAAATTCAGCATAACCAAACTGGGGGAATGGAACAAGAGAAAATATTTTCAAGCAACTGGATTTTTTTGGTGTATTTGTATTTAGTTTTTGATGTATTTTTTTAAAGGAATAAAGGAGGTTGAGAGAAGGAGGAGATTAGGAGTTCTGAATAGAAAATTGTAGCAGAATTGAGAGCCAGACAAAAACCTAAGACTTTGGTGGTTTCTCTAGTTCTGGTTTAGAAGTGTTTAGGAAATTCTTGGCCAAGAAAGTCTGGAATGATGTTTATTAGTTTCTCCATTGCTGGGCATGATAAATTGTTAGTTCACTCGTGACTCCCTTGGAATTCCACACCTGCTGCTTTGTTTACCATGTTACAGTTTTTGTTCTGGGATAGCATTTTCAGATGTTTGCATACCAAATAGTCGCATTGTTTCAACATTAATAGCCATTCATTGTGACCAACCATTGTATGATCACCTTGGTAATCTAAATACTAACTTCAGCTGGATAGTGACAGGTTGTCATCATTTCTATGAAAAAAGTGCTATTTTTAAGCCACCTTAGTTGTATCAGAAATAAGTTCGAACTCTATTCAGGAGTTAAATTTCTTTCTTTTTTTATTTTTGAAGCACTTTAAAAATCAGTTATATTTATTTTGTCAAAAAGCTGTTCTTAGGATATTAACGTTTGAATAAGGTGGTTCGTTCTCTGGTCTCTCTCCGATACTGTTTTGTTTTAGATCAGCAAAAGAGGCAGAGGACAAAATAAAAAAGGCATTGGAAAAGGGAGAAACTCTCCCTACAGAAGCCAGATTCGACTCCAACTGTATTACACCAGGTAAGACAATTTGTCAGATGTTTAAATTTAACTGTTTATGGTTTTGCATCTATATTTTGGTAGTATTTTCCTATCTTAAGGCACGTTTTCTAAAAACTAGAAGACAGAATCAATAAAACCTGAAGTAATTTTATAACAAAAGTTTTAGTTACATTCAGTAGGGTTGGAATACTGTCTCATTCTAAAAATTATTTCCATTACTATGTAAAAAGTGAAATGTCTTAGGAAAGAAACCAGTCATCCCCTTCATCTCTGGCAGAAGTTTTATTTGTTGGGGATTTTTTTAATACTTCTGATATGTAAATGCAAACTAGTGAAAAGCTTTGTTTTTAACTTATGTTTCTGTTTTCAGGAACTGAATTCATGGCCAGATTGAATGAGCATCTTAAATATTTTGTAAATATGAAGATTTCCACAGACAAATCTTGGCAAGGAATAACAGTCTACTTATCAGGCCATGAGGTCATTATATTTTCTTACTATCCTATTTTAAATAAATTTTCATTTTATAGAATAATACTTATGGCTGAATATTTTTTTTTTCTGTCCAGACTCCAGGGGAAGGTGAGCACAAAATTATGGAGTTCATCAGATCAGAAAAAGCAAAGCCCCATCATGATCCAAACACAAGACACTGTCTCTATGGCTTAGATGCTGACTTGGTATGTGCAACTAAAATAATACAAACAACAGGAATTTGTCAAGTGTGTACATCTTTGATATCTTCCTAAGCTCATAAGGGTTCTAAAATGGTTTGAAACAAGCATGTAATTTTGTATTCCTGCAAACTTTTGAATTTGTAATGAAACAGAACATCAAAATTTCTTTATACTACTTGAAAGCTTTAAAAAATTTAAAAGTAAGGTCTTTTTAATATCTCTTTGTAATAGATAATGCTGGGATTAACAAGTCATGAGGCACACTTTGCGCTCTTAAGAGAAGAAGTCAGATTTGGTGGTAAAAAGGCTCAAAGGTGAATTGATTTAACTTTACTCTTATTTTATTTATGATGAAATTAAATCCAAAACGTACTGGGTGACTAAAACAGGTGTGTGTTTGGTGATTTGGGGTTTTTTTATTGATTGCATGGTAATTTAATGAAGTCTTAGTTTATTCTTTGGGTTAGAAAAGTCATGAAATTAAGAGAAATCAATGTGCTGAATTGTGCATTTGAATTGGTTTACATGAAAAACGGTGTGCTGTCAGAACAGCTGATAAAAAAAATACTTAAAGCTTTGGTGTGTTGCACTTTTTTCTTCATGTTATTAATGGAGCAACCTGGGCTGTATTGACATTGTTTCCATAACTGTGTTATGCAAACACTAACTCTTCAAAACGTGTATGTATCTCTGAGGTTTTGTGCATGTAAGTAAATTACTAGAAAAATTACTTAAATAAACTCTTATTAAAATGGCTGAGTAGATGCTCTTGTTCAGAGTTTGCCCAATTGAAGTAACTTGTGGTTTATAAAGAGTCAGAAGAAGGCGACTTGTTCCAGAACTGTGCGTGTGCATGGAGCTGGTCTGGAACAATACAGTAATTTATAACTCACCGTGGCTGAGTTCCGTCTCTGAAGGACCTCAAGCGTATATTTGGTACATAGAGGAAAAGATGGGATAGACAGAAATAAACATTTCTGACAGTGAAAGGATTTTGGAAAAAACAGGATAAGTCATAAATGTTTAGATAAATGCATGATTTTTGCTAATAGAGGACTATTTTGTTGCCAAGGACAATATCATGAACATCAAAAATAAGGTTTCTTTTCAGTATTTGCCGTCAACGTTTCACTAATACTCGTTGGTAGTGTTGGCATGGAGCATCGTAATATATTTTAAAGACCTTACATCTAATTAAAGTAAAACCTTGGTTTTTACCTTTCTAGAAAATAAAATAATGCAAAATAAGAGTGTAATTACTTTTTGAAAGATTAATTGCTGAAAGTATGAAATCAAAAGGCAAAGTGTTATTTATTCCCGCCCCCCCCCACTCCCCCCGGTGTTGTTTCATGTTGTAATATCTGAATAATTTTGCTCATGACAAGAATTTACTTCTGTAAGTTACAGGAATTGTCTTCTGTCAATATTACCACTTTTGTGGATACTTACAGTTGGAAATTTGAAAATCCTGAAAATAGCTACAAATTAATATCTCTCCAGACGTTTTTCTGTTAAAAGAAATTGCTTGTTTTATCAGGATTTTCAAGTCCAGTGCAATGAAGAGTTAGGGGCAGAATGTCTCTAGAGTCTTACAGCATCAACCTGGTTGCCAAAGTTCTTTAATACCACTATGAAAATTGCATTTTAAAAGTGACACAATTGGTTCTGAAGCCCAGTGTAGCTCAGAGTTTGTCTTACATGAGTTTGTCTGAAGACTGCTATCACACACATCTTCCTTACAGGATTATTTCTAAAATTTCCTATTTATGTGTGACTACACAAGTATTTATGCTGCTTTGTCATTGGAGATTGTCTCAGCTAATTATAGTACATACAGGGTGAAATAGTCCTTTATTAATTTTGGCATCGGTATTAACTAATCTGGGGCTAATGTTGGCTTAGGGTTTTTATGAATAATTTTAATGAAGAGAAGAAAGGAAGGCAGAATATGTGTTGACTATGCCATAAACAAACAGTAGGTTTGTTATTCTTTTAGTGCTGCATTGAAGCCACAAAATAATACGTACAGAGCATATTTTCAAGCTGAGCATGTTCTTCTCTTACAAGAAGCATTTCAAAGGACTACACATGTAACCCAGCTGGTTTAGATGTGAATCTGTGTACTCTGTTCTTATTTAGACTAGTTAGAAAATACCTTAAAATCTATTTGGCTTGGTGCCAAGTTAGGCTAGTTTGTCTCTTTTTTGAGCAATGGGGTAAGCATTTAGGAAATAGTTCCTGCAGCATGGAACTCCACAAAGCTCTCTCTAAGTTAGTTCTTCTCCATACAATCACGTCCGGTGTTTAGAAGATTCTGCTGCAAAATTTTGTAGACCAAACCAGATTAATCCTGAAATAGATTCAATGAAATGTTTATACATTATTTCTTCTGCAAAGATACAATCCTAAAATTTCTTGGGTTTAGGCAACCTTGGACTTATTAATATTAATGTTGAAAGTGTGTTTATAAATAATTAACTTGGTGGTTTGAATAATTCACAGAGTATGTGCACCAGAGGAAACCACGTTTCATTTACTGCACTTATCACTGATGAGAGAATATATTGATTATGAATTTTCCCCAGTAAAAGTAAGTTCTAATGGAGCTGAGATGGGAAAAAAATATGTGGATGTGTGAAGTCTTTATGCAAAAATGATGATAAAAATTATGCTCCTGTGTGGTTTTCTTTTTTCCTCTTTGTATTTTTTTCCCCAGGACAAGATTTCTTTTGAATATGATATTGAAAGGATAATAGATGATTGGATCTTAATGGGTTTCCTCGTAGGAAATGATTTTATTCCTCATCTACCTCATTTACACATTAATCATGATGCACTGCCGCTACTTTATAGAACATACATGGCTGTCCTGCCAGAACTGGGAGGTGAGAAAACTAAGTTCAGCTGTAGAAAGTAGAAGCATTAACATTGCTGTGTTTGTATTTTTTGACCTTTCTAGCCACATTAGAATGTTTAGCATTTACGACGCTTTCCTTAGAGAGGCAGCAAGATTGCATTCTATTATTTGTGGGGCATTTAAATGCAAATTTTAAAACTGTTGAATTGTTAATTAAGAAGCACACTTAATTTTCTCAACAGGTTACATCAATGAAAGTGGTCATCTGAATTTAGAACGTTTTGAGAAATATCTCACAAGGTTGTCAGATGTAAGTAACTTTGAAATTGCACTCTGTAGAATGGTATAGAATGTTGAATTTAAACTCAGTGTTGCACCCTAAAATACACCATACTGTAGTTTTAATGGACTGTTAAATGACTGTGTTTTACAGGTGGTTTAATCAGCTGTTCTACCCTTGAACAGATGGAATCCAATCAGTTGTTGTCTGATCCTATCATAGCATAAGAGGAAAAGGATTGCATCATTTAATCTATGCATTAGCCAGCATCTTTTAGTACTGCAAGTCAAATGAGGATTCACCAGTAGAATCGTGGTCCTCACTTCCCACTGAATAGTGCATGGCAGTATTGGGCAAAGCTTGTTAGAGCAGGGTGCTAGTAATGCCAGGGATGTGGGTTCAATCCCTCTAGAGCAGGGTGCCAGTAATGCCAGGGATGTGGGTTCAATCTCTCTAGAGCAGGGTGCCAGTAATGCCAGGGATGTGGGTTCAATCCCTCTAGAGCAGGGTGCCAGTAATGCCAGGGATGTGGGTTCAGCCCCTTTAGGATCATTCACTTTACAGTTGGACTCAAAGATTCTTGTGGATCCCTCCCAGCTCAGAATTGTTTCTGATTTCTGTGGGTTCTTAAAGCTTGCTGCAGGCAGCAATGTTCTTTGCTTCCCCTGCTGGTAGTTTCCTGTGGGGTAAGCTACGTCTGAAGATCTTGGAAGGGAGAATTGTTTGCAAGTTTTTTATGAAGATCACTAGTAAAGAGCAAGGAGCATCTGTGAGAGGCAGGCACCAGTGTTGTTCATGAACCAACTGGTGTACAGGAGGTAATCCTGTTAAGTGCCGGTGCAGTAATCCATCCTAGAGATCAAGTAAGGTATAGGCCATTTAGAAATGGAAGGGATTAAACCTTCTGCTGAACTTGTAAAGAGAGAGATCATCTGTTGTCCTTGCTTCAGCCCTGTTTTCTGGTTCCTGGGTAGAGCTGTGAAAGTGTTTGCTCCGTGGCACAAGGCTGTATTGCCCAGACCCTATATATGTACTGCTTCTAGAGGTGATAGTGAAGTGTAGGAGTTATTGAGCTTTTTTTTGTTACCCTTTGCTGCCTTACTGAAAGAAAACAAAATATGTCTTGGCTGTATGTTACATATTGCTGAGAAACAGGGTTTTAGTATTAATCTGTTTAGTTGTATCTCTAGGGCAAAAGGCATATGTACAGATGACTCGATATGATCTAATGCACGTACTAAAAAGACATTGTTAATCTGGCATTCTATATTTGACATCTCTCAAATATTTGCAAACTTACTTTAATCTGCACAGTTTGATCGTGAACACTTCAGTGAAGTCTTTGTTGACCTAAAATGGTTTGAAAGTAAAGTGGGCAATAAATACCTCAACGAGGCAGCTGGGATTGCAGCAGAGGAAGCCAGAAAAAATAAACAAAAGAAACAAAAGGTCAGTGTTTTATATGTGCAATTTCGGAAATAAGAATGTTAGTTTTTGCAAATCAGTAATTTGATCTTAGACAAATTAAGTGGCATAAACCTCTGTTTCCAGATTTTTTTCAAACCAGAAACGATGGTAAATTGTAAGAGTTTGCATTTTGCCTGTATGCATTGCTGGTTGTGGGTGATGAAATGGTTAAGTCAGAGTCAGATGCTCATGATTTTTAAAGTCTTGTAAACCTGTATTTAATGCTTTGCTGTTCCTCAAAAGCAGCAGAACTTAACTTTTTTGTGAGTTACGGTCAAGCCTGCTATGCTTCATAGTCTTGCTTTTTAATACATAGGCATATATTTCAGATGCACTGATAAAGCATTCATGTATGTCTTGGTATTGGCTAATTATTTAACAACAAATTGAGCAATTTCATTGCTGTGAGCTATCTCAGATTAGTATTTAACTTGCAATTCCAGATATAGCTAATTAAAAAGGATCAGCACCTTGTATATGTGTGTGTACTACTACATAACTGTATCTTGTCTCTGCCCCAGTGTCAAGTTCCCCACCACCACTCCCGTTGACTGCCCTTCACTATATGCCTTCAGCAGGGTGTAGAGTTGCATTTAATTTGTCACTGTATATTGTTATCCTGTTCTTTGTGTACTGAGCAGTTTTGGAAACAGTAGCATTTTGGAACACAAATATTCAGGTATTTTTTTTAAAGTAGTTAACGTTTTGAGACTGCTCCTTTTGTCTGATCTGTCCTTTTGGTCTGCTTAAATAATCTTCTTGAAGCAATTGTAAGAGAAGGAAAGAGGGTTTATAAGAAATAATAATATTAATATTATTATTAATAATAATTAATTGAGAAATAGTAATAATATTTATACATTTTGATTATAGCATTTTGAGTTCCAGGTTATGTGGCTTTGAATGAGGTTCTTGCATATTAACCTGTATTTTTACATGATCTCAAATCTTAACTTAATAGGCTCAGGAAAATTCTATATCTTTGGCTGCTTTAGAAAAAAATGAAGGTGAAGTGACCCCTAAAAGTAAGTGCAAATAATTTTTCCATACACATATAACAAAAAAAACCCCATGTTAATATGTGTATAGATTTCAAAGAACTGTGAGAATTGCTTGTCAGACATGGCCTTAACCTGAGTGCAAGCCTTGTGCTGTCAGCTGTTGGGAAGTGGAACTGTTTTGGTGAGAGAGAGTGGGGCTAAAGCTTTAGACATGCTCCTTCTCTGGACTGTATTTCCATGATGAGTTAAAGGAATTAATGAACAAAATCTTTTAACAATATTATGTGTTAAATAATTTTATGCATATGTATTTTCTTATGGGGGGACAGATTAACATATTTTTGTAGGGCTTTAGGGTTTTTGGTTGTAGTTACATTTTTAAACTCGTTCTGCTTGTAGGAAATGTTTTTTGCTCATGTTTTGAAATTAATTGTCAAGAATGTATGAATATTACTACATGATACTAGATGATGTTGCTGAACGTAATTAAATTTTAAAATTCATTTTGATGTTTTCTCAGACTTTTTTCTGTCGGCTTATATTATCTTCTCTTTTCTTGTAATTGAGCTAAAAAGTGGGTTGTCTGTCTTAAAAATTCCAGAATTTCTCTGGGTAAAGATTTTATTTGATTGTTTCATGTTACTTTCAGAGAAGGGAAGGTGTGAGCATCTATAGCTTTGAATTGCCGAGTAAAGCTGAGGGATTAAGTAAGAAGTGAGTGTTCTCAAACCTTATTGTAGTAGGGAAATGAATGTTAATCCTCTTTTTTCATGACTGGTTTTCCAGCCACATTGGAAGATGAACCAGAAGATGATGATCTGTTTGAAACTGAGTTTAGGCAATATAAAAGAACTTACTACATGACTAAAATGGGTGTGGAAGTAGTGTCTGAGTAAGTTTATGCTTCTTTTTTTTTTTTCCCCCTAAATGCTGAAGACAAGTCTTTGTAGAAATGTATTAGAGACATACATTTGTAAATATGTATGAGAGGCTATTTACAAGGGTGTGTAGTGACAGGACAAGGCATAATGGCTTCAATGTGAAAAGGAGTAGGTTAACATTAGATAATAAGGAAGAAATATTTTACTGTGAGGGTGGTGAGGCACTGGAGCAAGTTGCCCAGAGGAGCTGTGGATGTCCCATCCCTGAAAGTGTTCAAGGCCAGGTTGAATGGGGCTTTGAGCAGTCTGGTCTATGGAAGGTGTCCCTGCCCATGGCAAGGGGGTGGAACTAGATGATCTGTAAGGTCCCTTCTAATCCCAAACGTTTTGTGATTCTAATACAAGACAGAATATTCGTCCTATGTCAAAAGCAGAGAACACGTGGCAGAGTACTGCAGTAGTGATGGTTTCGCCTAATGCAACAGGAGCTGCAAGTCGAGTTTTCTGTAATAAGTATTTGAGTACCAGAGAGGAAATGAACCTAGAAAATCATGGTATTATTAGGTTCCCAAAATGTTCTGTCTTCATTCATGTGTACAAGGTGCTAAGTACTTTTTATGTACCTGTGAAAATGAGAAAACCAATAAGTATCTTTCCTTTTTCTTTAAAGTGCCTTCTTGGCTGATCAAGCTGAATGTTATGTCCAGGCAATACAATGGATTTTGCATTATTATTACCATGGAGTTCAATCATGGAGCTGGTAAGAAAAAACATCAAATGAGAAACTGCTGAAAGATAGTGGTATTTCACCTTGTATGCTGGCAACATTTAATGCAGTTTGGTTTGTTTCTCATCTGTGAGCACTGCTGTGCTGTAACTAAGTCAAGTAACTTAGGGGGTTTTTTAACCTGCAGGTATTACCCTTATCATTATGCACCTTACCTGTCAGATATTCACAACATCAGTGAACTCAAAATCAAATTTGAACTGGGAAAACCTTTCATGCCATTTGAGCAGCTTCTTGCTGTACTTCCAGCAGCTAGCAAAGATCTGCTACCTGAATGCTACCAGGTAGGATATAGAATTAAATTGCATTATTTATCTACTGCTTACTCGTTGTCTGCTTTATTTTTTTTTACTCTTTCGTAGTGTTTTTGCATGTCTTGGTAATCATATATCTCTACATTTTAGGTGTATGGTTAAATATTCTACTTGTTACTATATTTGGTACATTGTAAAGTTAGTAATAAAGGCAAAATCTTGTATTTGCTAAGCAATTTCCAGCTAGGACAGTTAAGTGTTTCGTTCCTGTACAGCATTGAATTGGTTTTAATACCAGCCTTCCTCTGTCTCTTCCTACAATTAGTGCTGAAGTGCCTTTGATATAATCTCTGTTGTGTTTTTCTAGCATTTGATGACTAGTCAAGACTCTCCTATTATAGAATATTATCCACCTGATTTTAAAACTGACCTAAATGGTAAACAACAGGAATGGGAAGCTGTAGTATTAATCCCATTTATTGACGAGGTAAGTTCTTTCAGCATCTGCTGTCCATAAAAGCTACATAACAAGACTGCTAAATTTCTTAATTAATCAACAGTTAGATATGCAATGAAGTGGAAGTTCAAATTGACACTTGTTAAGATCATAGAAAAATACAAATGTTTGCTGCTTGGGGAGTAAGTCTAGATTAAGTTACTACAAGCAAAGCTAGTTTCAGGTGGCAGAAGTCCTAAGTAAGGGCTGTGGGCTTGGTGTTGTTAATGTTTTTAATCAGCTGTTCAAATATTTTTGTTCAGATTCTTTGAGAAAAATATTCTATTCCTATGTACATATAAAAGTATAGAAGATCTGTAGGTAAAATAAAAGAAACACTTGAAAAATATAAAGTATTTTTATAGGAAATCTCTTGATGTGAACAGCAGTAATTAGGGAAGCAATAATGGAGAGCAATAAAATTTCCTTTTGCATATAGGATGACAGTATTTGATAAGGCTACCCTTTGGAAACAGGCTTGCAGAAAGGTGATCTTTATTCTCCAAACCCATTTTATGGTAATTGTTCAGGGAGCATTTTTGTCAGGGATATGAGGAAGGGTGAGGCTGCAACTGGAAAATGAGCACATTGGGTATCTGGTCTTCTCAGGTTACTTTCTGAGTGTAGATGTTTCCGTGCTAATTTTTGTTGCCAGTTTCACATGTGCTAATTTCTCTAAAATTTAGAAACGACTGCTGCAGGCCATGGAATCCTGTAATAAGGGCCTAAAAGAAGAGGAGAAACGAAGAAACACTCACAGTGCTTGCTTAATGTACTGGTATGACAAAGATGCTCAATTCCAGTACCTGTCACCATGGCCCGAGAAATTCCCTGCAATAGAACGATGTCACACAAGGTAACACTGGTGTAACTGTTTTAGAGTAGGCTAAAAGTAGTTGGAGGACTTGTATTAACATTTTAACCAAACCTTGCATATGCCAGTATATACACTGAGAAATGAAAAATATTTAGTTAGATGTTGCCTGCTTTGGATGGCACAGTAGAAGTATTTGTCCCTTCAGATGTTACTTTGCAAAACAGATGAACCAATGCTAAGTCATCAAGAACAATCTAGAGAATTACTCAACTTTGTGTGACAGAGGATGAAAGACTGGTACGAATATCTGATCAACAGTGATTGTTTATTGGCATGCTAATTCCAGAGTATTTTTTTTAAATGGAAACATTTGATTCCAATGCAGAGAGTTTAACACAAGTTTCTTTTTCACCTTCTACTCAATGAAAGTAGCCAGCTTGATTTCACACAGACTGAAGATGAAATGGAAACATAAGCTTAATAGTAGTCAAAGCAGAATAGAGGAGGAATGCCTGTTGCTGGATTACAGTCAGTAAAAAATGGATAGTTGTGAAGATGAATGATACCGTATGGAAACATTACTAGTTAGAATTTGGGAATAACAATTATTTAAAATAGTGAGTTTGGCATATATCCTGAAGTTTTGGTTTTTTCCTAATTAATAGTCTTTTTGCAACAGTAGTATGGGGTTTTTTATAGTCCTTTCTATATATTCCAAGTGACATACATTGGTTGCTGGAAAGCAAAGGGTTTGTCAATTAATGAGTGTTTGAATGAGTAATGAGATTTTCTAGAGCTGAAGATCGATCAGCGTGAGCAAATGTTGTGCAACTTATTTTTTAGGTATAAAACAATACCTCTGGATGCTTGGCATGTAGAGATAACCCACAATAAGATAACTAAAATCAACAAGGGTGCATTATATTTTTGTGGATTTCCTACTTTGAAGCACATTAAACATAAGGTAAAGGATTTTTCTCTTCCAGCATTTCAATTGTATTTAACAGATAACTGTGTAAGAACCCAAGTTTTATGTGCTGTTTTGTTTTTACCCAGTTTTATCTTAAAAAAAGTGGTGTACAAGTGTTTCAGCAAAGCAGCCATGGAGAGAACATGATGTTAGAAATCATAGTTGATGAGAGCTCAAAAGACCAGGTAAGCATTCAGCTCCTAACAAAAGACCAAAACCTAACAAAAATCAAAACAAACCCCTCCCCTCCCCACCAGCTGGACCAAAAACTTGTTAAAAAGACTGAATTTGTTAAATAGTCCGATTTGAAGTGTTAAAATGCTGTATTTGTATGGGAAACAGTCTAGAATTTTGGGTATCTGCTGAAAGGTTTAAAATTTTCCAGACTTCACAGTATGAAATGTCAGTCTCCTCCGTTGAGTTTCTGACCTGTCTTTGTGGGAGTGTTTAGATGTTCTTGGGTAAGGAGCTGGTGGCTAATTAATGGTAGAAATGCGAGGAGCAGTCTCCAGACCAGTGTTGTGTTTTGTGTAACAGAATAGATGACCACTTAAAAAGACAAAGTGTTTCCTTTTTATTAACAAAGCAGACTTAACACCTTCCACTCTTAATGAGGGTGTTTGATAGAGGGAGGAGTCAAAGTGGCAAATGACAAGTGCAGAAAAGAAAGCAGTTTCAGAGAGAAATAAATAAAAGCAGGAAAGGAGAGAGGAAGAAGATGATATGATATGATACAGTCAATATGATTTTACAGTAGAGAGATAGGAAGAGTGCATATTCAAGATACATGGCAAGAAAAAGTAAGTAAGCCCAAATAATATTAAAAAACAGCAGAAACTTACTAGAAAAGCAGAACATAATGTGAGACTAAAATTACAGATGCTAGCAAAGTCTGGACATGGATGTTGTTCCTTTTTTTCAGTGAGATAAATAAGTAACATATATGGTACAAAATATTTCGGTGATGTCAAATTATCAATTTTGTTCATTGTGTCCCAGAGACACAAATAGTTCTGTGTGATTTAACAAAATAAGTAGTTAGTAAGTTTATATCAGACATATAAATCAACCCAGGTCTTCCAAGTAACACATGCAACATGTTAAGAGCCACACTTTTAATCAGGGATTATGTAATCTGTATCAAATATATTTTAATAAGATAAAATAAGCTTTTTACTGTGCAAGAAAACACACTATTTAACTACTGTAGTTTTTATTGCAAAGCCAGTTTGAAAATACTGTTAAAAAATCTTTTAATATGTTAACTCTTTTAAAATGTTAAACAACATGTAATAAAACTTCTGGGTTTTTTCAGATGGTAGAAAATGTTGCCAGTTTGATACTTGGAAAGAGGGTTTTTGTTAACTGGCCCCACCTTGAAGAAGCCAGAGTTGTTGCAGTGTCAGATGGAGAAACAAAGTAAGAGTTATCTGATACATAGTTCTTTGTTGTCATACTGGGTTTTTTTCTAAGTTCCTTAGGCTGCACAGAAATTTTGGTATTATTGTAAAAGTAACAACAAATTAGTCCAGATACAACAAAGGCTGCTTGGTGAAGAATGTTTAACATTGTTCTGAGGTTTGGTTGCCTCTGTAGCAGTCTAGTCTTTCACTCTTTTGCTATAGATGTAGAAGCTTGGGAGAGCTCCTTCTTAGTTTTGAGGGAAAAATGCATGCACAGAAATCCACACAGTGAACATTCCTATACAATCCTCCTTTCAGCACATGTACTGGTGTTTTTTCTTAAATCCATGCTATGTGGGCTGTTGTGGAAGGGATAGAGAAAACGGTGCTGCAAGTCTTCCACATCCCTAACAAGTCATTGCTAACAATTTTAAGTTTTGCTCACAACTGGTTATGTCTAGGTTAATCTTATTTGGTTAAATTTCCTACCTGTCATAATATTCTCAAGGTTTTATTTGGAAGAACCACCTGGCACGCAGAAGCTTTACATGGGAAATGCAGTGCCCCCAACTAAAGTGGCTTATGTTGGAGATAAGGAACAAAGCATGTGGGTAAAAGAAGTTCAAGGCATTTCAGAGCAGTAAGTAATTTCAAAATTTAAAGTGTAGCTTTGCATTTTATGTCTTAGCTGTGTTTTGTTCCTGTATTACAGACCTAAGTAGCACAGAAGAGCTGCTGCATACTTGATGATAAAGGTTAATCAAGTCTGCTTAAGTTTAAAACAACAGCATAAAAGAGCTTATGTTGAAATTTCAGAATATATGGAGTCAGTCCCGAGGTAACTAAAGTTAGATGCTGTTACAAAAGAACTCTCAAATGAATGAGTTTCAGTATTTTTTCTCCCTCTCAATTTTCTGTTCTAGCGTTAGCTGTCTTCAGTTGTAGAAGTTTGTAGAATGAAGTAATGCAGTATCAACTTAGAACTCAAATGGCTTAGCATTGTTCAATTTGAATACAGCTCTTGCTCTTCTAGAGTGTGGGTCTCAGTGGACTATAACTGAGTTACAGTAGCTTTGATGCCTTTTTGCTGGTCCTAAAATCATGAGCCAGATGCAGGTCTGGAGGATCCTGAGGTGCACAGCACGCTAGATGGAAAGCTCCTGAAGATGCACCCGTAACTTAAAGCACATACAATTTTTATGTCTGTAGCAAATTAGCATAACTCACAAGAATCCTCAATTAGAGACTAAGTGATGAGGTAATTCCCCCACAGTTCAACCCTTTCTGAATCCCCCCCCTTAGATAAGAACTAAACTTTGTTTATGAAAATGTGTCTCGGAGAGCTGGTTTCAGCCTTGCCTTCCCAGAGGATCTAACCTTGGACCCCCAGCTGGGAGCCGCTGGGGAATTTATTTTGTCTTTCTGTCTAACAGAGTAGGTAAAATGTTAGCTATGAATACTGTAATAGGCTACAGAGCTACAAATGTATGTCTAAAGAATATATAAAAGCAAAAAGGCAAAAATCAATTCAGCATTAGTTTGGCATTTCATTATCTGTCATTTGAGTTACCTGATTTAATTACCCCTAACCTTTCCACTGTAAAGACTAAATGTGCCTAAATTAATACTCTGAGCTCTGTAGTGATGGCTGTGCAACAGTGGGTAAGCAGTTCGTTAAGACATTTATTGTGGGGAGTTTTTGTAAGATAAGAAGAAAACTATTAGAATCCTTTTTTAAAGGTGGTTTTTTATTTTATTTATTTTTACTTCAATAAATTGATTTTACCCTCTTGGTTCAGTTCTGTTTATTGTAATCAAGCTAAATGTTCTGCTTTGCATTCAGGTACCAGAGAAGGAAAGGAATAATTATCCATGAAACATCAGTAGTTGTATATGCTCAGTTACTCACTGGTAATAGATATCAACTAAACCAAAATGGAGAAGTTTATCTGGAGAAGCAATGGTCTAAACAAGTTCTTCCTTTTGTTTACCAAACAGTTGTCAAGGTAAATATACAAGTTCAGTATCTTCTCTGAATTATTTCAGACTCCGACTATGTTTTAAACTAAGTGTCTATTTATATAGACTTTTTATTTATTCTACTGGAACTGAATGATATTTAAGATTATCAATATTGTCTTTTTCATGTAGG
This sequence comes from Oreocharis arfaki, assembly GCA_013398015.1. Lineage (NCBI taxonomy): Eukaryota > Metazoa > Chordata > Aves > Passeriformes > Paramythiidae > Oreocharis > Oreocharis arfaki. Next base: position 72,880 of record VZRR01002584.1, read on the forward strand.
ATATCAAAGCCTTTGACTCTCGTTTTTCAAACATCAGAACTCTGGATGATTTGTTTCCTCCTGGAAGTACAGCCTTCATGCTGGGATCTCCTTACTACGGCTGCATGGGAGAAGTCAGTTCCAGTAATTTCACAATTTTTCCCTGTAGATTTTTTTTTTTGTAAATCTAATCTAAGATGTTGTGTGACAGTAGCGGCCATTTGCTAGCTGGCTAAAATTTTAAATCTAGGATTCCCTGGTGGTTTAGTCTGAGAAGGAGAGGGATCTTCTGTTTTCCCTGTCCTTCTTGCTTGTGTAAGAGGGAAAAGAGCAGAACTTGAATGCAGGATTATTTTGATTAGTTCTTTGGGATCATGCATTAAGTTCCCATTTTGTGCTATTTTCAGTCATGAATTCCTTTGAGTTAATGCTGACTGATTGGCTCTGTGAGGAAGCAATGTACAGGTCAAGGCAAGGTGATGAATCCCAAAGCATCTCTGTGCCTGCTGCAGCAAAATTGTTGATAAAGTAGACCATGAGGTCTGTTATCTAAAGACTGCTGTTTTTAAATAGCATTTTTACAGCATTTTTAATGTACTGTGTTTCTCTCCAAGGTTCACGATTCACATGATGTGATTCCAGAAGGTAGAATCCGGGTAGTTTTTAATATTCCATGTGAACCCCAGCTTGACACTTTAATACAGAACCAGCATGTGAGTGCTTCTGCTTTTCTAGTAAAAGCTTAAACGATGTATCAAATAGATTTTGCAGCGGTAAATGTCTCTAAGGGATGTTTCCGTATCATTCATTTGCCCTTTGTATAAAAATCCCTATCCTTTAGGCATTGCCAATATGTTTTGTTTGTTTGTTTTAAAGAAATATTCTGTGAAATACAATCCTGCATATATTTTGGCCAGCCGTCTTGGAGTAAGTGGATATCTTGTCTCCAGATTTACAGGGAGTATCTTTATTGGAAGAGGATCAAAGAAGAAGTAAGTTCTCTTTGTGAATTTTGACTACAGGGACACTTCTAAATTCTGCTATAACTCTACAAAATTTTTGCTGTGCTTAAGTCCTGTTTTTATCAAGTGTACACTATTTTGTGATGTGAAGCTTTCTTTGAAGTGTATTTGCTGTAAACTAAGTTGATATGCATTGCTTTTTCTCTATCAGAAACATGTTTTAAATTTCTGTGTACTGGACAGTTCTGTTTACTTTCATATTGTAGACAGACATAAAATTGACTTTCCTGGTTAGCTATTTGCAAAATTGAATTAGGAGTTTAAACTGACTGCCACACGGAGAATAAAAACTGGAATTGGGATCTAATTTCATTGTACTTATTACTGCTAGTATAAAGGGAGATTAATTGTACCTGTAGCTTCTTTTAAGAACTAGGTAAGACTGCTTAAAATACATAAGGGAGGCAATCCATGTAGTCCTGGGACTGTCAAAACTGTGGTTCCTCTCTAAAGATATGGTCAATGCCTGAGCATCTTCTTGTGCTCTGATGTGTACATTTGCTCCAGATGGATTGTTCAAGGACGTCCTTCTGCAGCTTGGTAAATGCCAGGTTGATTGTAGTTGATTAGATCTCAATTAAGGAAGAAAAGTAAAATATTTCCTACCCTCCTTTTCAATGAAGTGTAGGCACCCAGGTGGACAGCTACCATAGCACAGCTTTTGGTCTGTGACATTTACAACTGACACAGTTTTAACAAGTAAACAATACAATTAATTTAATTTTTCTGTGGTTTTGGGCCGACAGGATATGTTTACGAGGGGTTTTTTTAATGTATGTACACGCAGACACATACTATTGCAAGTTAATGAACTTTTTCTTATTTCCAGTCCTCATGGTGATCACAAAGCAAATGTGGGGCTAAACCTGAAGTTCAATAAGAAAAATGAAGAAGTTCCTGGCTACACTAAGAAAGTTGGAAACGAATGGATGTATTCTTCTGCTGTAGAACAACTACTTGCTGAGTATTTAGAAAGGTAAATTATTGGATATGAGCCTCATCCAAATTACCCACCTTTGTATCAATTGTTGGAATTTCTCCTCTGGTTACAGATCTTCTAAAAACTGATGAGTTTGTTCTTTCATTCCAGTGCTCTATTTTGGGACAGAGTAATTTTGTTAACAGCTTGCCTATGAAAAATTAACTGTATGATACTAAATTAAGTAAAAAGTAACCCATCTGGGCTCCACAAATTTTGAAGCCCATCAGCCTTGATTTTGATGGGGCTTTTTTGTGGTCTATGCTGATGTGAAACTAAAGTTATCTTCCATATATTTGGGGGTTTTTAGGGTGCCTGAACTATTTAATTATGTAGCCAAGAACAGCCAGGAAGACATCTGCTATGAAGATGACATTTGGCCTGGAGAGGATGAGAATGGGTAAGCCATGGTCCTTATCTCTTTTCTACAATAAGAATAAAAACTGACAATTATGAAGTTGGTAGTGATCGTGTGGTGGCTGCCATGTAACTGAAATCTTGCTGTTCCTCGAGCAGCCTGATTGTTCAGAGATGGCTGAAAACATTGTTTGAATGCTGTACTTTTCAGTTGTGGAGTCCAAGTTTCTGCCAGACTTCAACCTCAAGTCCAGTACATGAGAAATATAATTTTCAGTGGCTACTTCATAATCGCTGCTTTTAAAATAACCTTCAGTAAGCATAGTTATGACTAGTCATAAAGATAATTTTTAAAAAAATAATAATTGTGGCAATTGTCTAAAATCACTTCAAATTTGAAAAATAGGTCTTACAGAGTTGAAGGTATTTTGCACATTTTTAGTTTACCTTTATTCAGTTTCATGGGAGAAAAATAGCAACCTTGTTTCCAGAACACAGTAGGGTAACATGGAACAGCTTTAGTTATTAGACAGTAAACCCAATTTACAGGCTTCAGTCAGTAAATCTGCAGGACACTCCACTCTGTGGGGCTGTTGCCTGGTGATACACCAGTGTGGGACTCTTTGCTTAAAAGAATCTCAGGGTTTTGCTCCGTTTTACCAGAGAGGATTGTCCTGTGAAGTTCTTTCTAACTCTGGTGAGAGAAACAGCTGGTCACAGAAGTACTGATCACATCTGGACACAGTTTGTTGGTTGGATGCAAACTTAATTTGCTGAATTCTTTTAATTAATTTCATATTTTTTTTTCTGGAACAAGACTTCAGGTTATGATTTTGAAACAGTATTGTATAATTCAGACTTTTCTGAAATCATACAGAACTCTTAGATTCCATTACTTTATGAATATATACAATCATTGTGTCTGTATGATAATACTTGACTGATTAAATTAGGGAATGTGGTAAAATGCCTGGTATATGCAGTTAAAAGCTTTCTTTTATGTCTTTTTTTATTCAGAGCTGAGAAAGTGCAAGAAATTGTTGCCTGGTTAAAGGCACATCCTGTGTCTGCTTTGTCTCGCTCATCTTGTGACTTGCAAATTTTGGATGCAGCCATCGTTGAGAAAATTGAAGAAGAAATAGAGAAATGCAAGGTATGCAGCTGGGCATCATTGTGAGCAGGGGTGAGCCAAAAAGCAGCTGCTCATTATTTTTGAAGTTCTTGAATTTTAATAAGACAATTGAAGATTACTTGCCATTCCAAAGATAAAGGACACAGAATATAATGTAAAATCTGGATTTGTATTGTGAATTATCCCAGAAATTCAGAAGAGCTCATTATTAATCATTGTAAGATATTCACTCTTTCAGGGGTGATTTATCAGCAGTGGGACATACTCTGAGCTGTGCCTTTCAGTGGTTTTGTAAAGGAACAGGTATCTGTATATGTTGAAAAATACTAAAGTGCTCTTTTTACATGCAATCCCAGCTGTTCTTCCCCTGCAGTTTCTCTTTGGTTGGCAGAAAATTAGAAAGTTATTTTCTGAAGGCCACAGATGAAAAAAGTGGCCAAGGAAATTACTTAAGTAAAAAGCTAAGGACAAAGCTATATGAAATAATGGGCTGATTTTTTTGAAGTAACTTGCTAGGACATCTTAATAAAATTGGTGTGAAATACGGAATTAGACAGCTAATCGTTTGGTAGGAAATCTACCATGTTTTAAAAACTAGACTTACTCTAAAGACTTCATTAAAGCTGTATACCATTATCTAAAAGAAACTGAAGGATTCTACATGATCTTTTCAGGAGTTTTGTTTTACCTATTCCAGTGCTGGTTCCTACACTGGTTTGTAAAGACTTTCTGTTCCTTTCCTTTAGCAGAGGAAGAGCAACAAGAAGGTGCGAGTAACTGTGAAACCCCATTTGCTGTACAGAGTAAGTGATGGGAACAGGTTCAGTGGGGGTTAAGCTGCCCAGATCATATTTATTTTACCTAAGTTTACCAACTTTAGGAGAATGGAATTTTATGACAGTATTGATGAAATGAAAGATTTTATTATGCCTTCTAGAAAATAATTTTGAGAACAGCAGTCTGTCTCTATAGGAAGAGAGAATTTCTTCTAACTACAAAACTGTTATGTAGGACCCTGACTTTCAGTTTTTTCCTACCTTTTGTCCTTCATGCTTCTACAGTTCTTATTGGCTCTGTAATTAAGGCAAAATAAAATATGTTTCTGTTTTTTCCCCTGTTTTACTTTTTGTTCAGTTCTTGACATAGGACTAACCGCTTATCTTGCCCATGTTACTGATAGAGGCAGATTACACTCAGTGTTTTGGTTCTGTCTGAATTGATCCTCTTGATCAACTAGTGTACAACACTTGTTTTTCAGGCAGAAGCAGTGAGTGAGAGTTGCAAGGGGGGGGAAAAGAAAGTTTGCTTTGAGTCTGGAGAGGGAAGGCTTTTTTTGGGGGGGGGGGGTTTTTTCTATGGTTTTTCTTTATAGTGTGTCTCAGATATTGTTATAAATGCATTTTTATTGTAATCCTTACTCTTTTGCATATATTAACACAGTCTTTTGGTTATTGTCAGCCACTAGAACAGCAGAAGGGGGTTGTTCCAGATCGAGATGCAGAGTACAGGTTGTTTGACCGTGTTGTCAATGTCAGAGAGAACTTTTCTGTTCCAGTTGGTCTACGAGGCACCATTATAGGAATTAAAGGAGGTAATATTTTCTTCATGATTATAGCTATATAGCAGCTCAGCTAGTGATGTGAAAGCAGGCTTCAGGGTAGTGTTTTGTGTAATGGTTGTGAATGCACTCATTTCTTGCTACGAAGCATATGCAACTTGAAGCTGTTAATGACATTTACTGGTTTGAATTAAACCTACAGGTCTTCTATTTTAATTTCATGTGTTACACAGCCGTTCTTTGAATAAGAAATTACTTACTCTATATTCCTTCCTATATGAATTAGAAATTACTCTTTGTTTCTTCTTAATATGAAGAAGGCAGATCAGAAAAGGAACAAAATGAAATTATGGGAAAATAAAGGCAAAGTTAAGTGAAGTAAACATAAAAGCAAGTATTAGCCTTAATACTTACATTGAACATAAAACTTTATCAAATATCATTTGTCTTAAATAGTTTTATTTTGAATTTGTATTTTTATTCTGTGATATTCCATTTCCATTAATTGGCATGGATTTATACCTTCTTTGACAAGAAAATCAACCATGAATCTGTTTCAAGTAAATAAAAGGATTTATGAAACCCCACAGAGTGTAGCAGTTTGAGATCTAGTATTACAAATGGTTTTCTTACCTGCTATTTCAGTAGTTGCTTTCTCGTTTAGTTTGCATCTAATAGAATCTCAAATAGACTAGACTTGGGTGCAGTTTTTTTAAAGAAATACTCTTTTCTCCATAATTATTAAATACTAATATAATTCTAAAGGTGTGTTAGTCTATCATTATGCAAGAAATGAATATTAAAGCTGTTTGTTTCTGACTGCCTGAAGGTAAAAGTGGCTTGCATCTCTTTTCTGACAGTTTCTGACCACTGTGACATACTGCTATAAACTGCAGTTCTATTAATGCACATTGGTAAGGAGTTATGCATGGTACATACCTGTTGAAACTACATCTTAAAGGGCAGACATACGTGAGACCTTGAGAAACATTTCCAAATTCCTGTTAATGAAATTACTCAGAAGTTAGTTGGGAGATTGTTGTTCATTTTTGGTCTTTACATTATTTATTGCATAACTAATGTAAATATTTACATAATATAGATGGAAGTAACTAATGTAACCTATATAGGATGACATTTTACTTTGTTTTCTATAGCTACTAGAGAAACAGATGTGCTCTTTGAAGTTTTGTTTGATGAAGAATTCCTTGGAGGCCTCACTATAAGGTTTGTATGGGGGAGTTCAGAGTCATTTCATTCTATTGGTATAAATGGCATGAAATTGTTGGCTTTGGTTTGGTTGGATATGTTTAATACCTCTTCTTAAAACTTCATTTCTTGGCAGTGTTGGTCAGTTTTTATTTCTTTCGTGTTTCTTTTTTCTCTTTGAGTAGTGATAATTTTTATGAAGCATATATATCATGGAAATGCTCTTTAGGCTTTTTTTGGTGTATAAACTTTTGACTTGCAGTAAGCAAATATGAAGCAGCAGAATAAAGCACTAGATCCAGATGTCTTTCTAAATAAATATGTAGAAATTAGGTTCTTATCAGTATGTATTCAACATGTAGATTAAAAACTAGCCAGAAGGAATCTGTTCCTCTGAAGGAGGGATTCTGAACTATCAGTAGTGGTACTTAGGCACTAAATTCCAACTACCATTAAAAACCTGAACTGTTCTTCAGGAGGTGGAGGTGCTTTTGTTTTTAAAAGTGTGGGAACTTTTCTGTATTTAAGTACAGCTAAACCTGTAAGGGCTCAAATATACCCAGCAGGCTTCATTCTACTGTTCTTATCTAAATCCAGTTCTAATGATGGAAGTTAGAGGCGATTCTTACCTGCTACCTGCATTCAGCAATCATTGCACAAACATAGCCCTTGCATGTCCTGTCACACAGATAACACCCAGTGTTCAGAAATGCTGCTTAAGTTCAATTTGTAATTCCGCTACTGAACCTGAAACTTCAGTTTTCATTTCTGAAAAATAAAAGAATATTGTTTTCTGGTTCTTTTACAGAAATATTTACTACAGAACTGTGCTATAACAATTCACTCGTCTTAAAAATTTCTTTAAGCTCAGCACTGAAAGGTACATGATTAACTGAGAGTAGTGGTAGTTACTGTTTGACAGCCAGAGGGCAAAGGGGAGCCATGGGTTTCAGGTTGTCTGCAATGCTACTAGATTTCAATACTGGATAGTTTTCAGCCTCTGTTGTTCAAACTTGAGTCAGTATCTTTTGGCAACAATTAAACTGCATGAAACAACTATGGAATTCACTTTTCTTAAGGTGCTCACCTGCCAGAGGTTATCGCCTGCCCTCAAGTGCCTTAATTAACCTGTCTCACGGTAGTCGGTCAGAAATGGGAAATCAAAAGCTGATGGCCATAGTTAAACCTCAGCCAGCAGTGAATAACTACAACTCATATGCATCTGATCTGTCATCTGTATGCTCACAAAAAGTGCATCTGGGAGGCCTCAACCATTCTCCTCGCTCCCTTTTTGTTCCTACTCAAGTAAGACTTTTCTTGCATTTGTACAAAAATGTTTTTCCCTAGAATCTGAAGTATTGACATGGTTGTCTTCATTGGTCCAAGCAAAATTTAGTTTTTATGCCAGTATATTAGAAGTAGAGTAATTCTTATGTTGGAGAAATTAATTAATCCAATAATGAAAAGGATTAAAATTTCCTTATTGACAGTTGTTTTGCTCTGAGTAACTCCAGACAGTTAAGACACTAAAGTGTCTGCTTTTCTGAGAGACAGACACTTAGTTTGGAGCAGTGACACCATATTTGGTGTCAACAAATAGTGTGTTTGGGCAGAGATGCAATTATTTCCTTAAAGCTTTGATCCAGTTAATGCTTCCTGTAGGCTGTTTATCCATGCTTAGAAAGGGAAGACATGACTTCCCTATCAGTTTTGCTTCTTGGTTATGATTTACTTTAAAACTACAATAAAGGAGAAAAGATTGGGTGAATTCAGGTTCTTGGTGGTTTAATGACACTTGATTTTTTAAATGAGAGTTCTATAAGGCAAGTTACCTTAATTAGTAAGTTCATTTTGCTATAAGTGTGTTTGAAAACAGTTGTCTCATGTTTTTCAAGCCTGTACAAGAAAAACTACTTTCCAAAAGAAAATGTAAGACAGTGAAACATTTCTGATTTTTTTTTTCTCTCAATGATTTAGCAACTGAATGGAAGACAGCATTACAATCTCAGGGCTGAAAATCAGGGCAACTCTAACTCACCCCAGAAAGGATCATTTCTGAGTGGCAATCAGAAAAATAAAGTGAGTGTTTGGATTCATTTAGTATCGGACCCAAATGTCTCTGTTTTGGCCCTCTGTCCAGGGTGGGTGTCATTTTCTCATGATTAATAAATTGCTTTGTTTTACAAAGTACATCTGATGTTTTAGTTCAGATACAAATTGGAGCAGAACTGCTCTCAGTTCTTGAATGAATATAATATCCTGTGTTATCCTTGTTTAGATATTATTTAGGTATTTTTAAAGTGGTTTTTTGCATAGCTGGGCTTCAGTTCTGCAGTAATGTAATTACATGTAATGTAATGAAGTAATTGAGCCTTATTGGTAAGGCCTTACAAAGTAAATCATTAATAATAAAATCTAAGAATACTCCCAGTATGAAAACATGATTTTGAAACCATTCTGAACTGTTATCTGAGTCTCATTATACTTAATCATCTTTCCTGTACTCATAACTTCAGTTAATAACGCAACAAAGCCACTTGCAAAACAAACTAAGCTTGTTGAAGTTTAGTAGTGATTCTTGGTAAAAACTGTAAGTGCAATCCACTACAACAGCTTGTTTTGTAATTAATTACCTGCATCTTGTACTAGTGTCAGTATGAAAATATCTGTCATCTGAGGACTGTTAAACTTGAACCTTACAATTTCCAGAATGTCTTGGTGTATACTTAGCTGTTCAAAAGTTTAATTTATCGCTGCTGAGTTTGTTGGGGGTCTTGTTTTTTATTTTGTCAGGCACAGAGTAAGCAAGATGATGAATTCTGCAGCATATGGCAGTCATTGCAGAGTTCTGGGAAGTCTCATCACATTCAACAAAACATGCATGAGAAGGTTTGTATAGAACCGTTTAACAGATCCCCACCTTCAAAATATAAAGGTACCTTATTTCATACATCAGTTCATTGTATCAGAAAACCTCATGTTACAAATAAATCCTCTGGATGAAAGTGGTGTTACATGCAGTATGCATAGCTCTGGAGAGGGGTAATCACAGGGCACTACTATGTAAATAACAGATACCCAGTTTTCTGGTTAAGCTTTGATGTTTGAAACCCTAGGGTGCAGTTCTACCTCAGGAAATCAAGCTGGGAACTGGCCATCAGTTTTATAAGCCAGGCTTCAATGACGGCAGCTTTAAATGTCAGCAAAGAAAACAGGAGCCTTATAAAAAATGTAAGTACTATAATTAGAAACTTTGTTTAGGAGAACTACTTGCTTTGTCTGACCTTCAGTGAAATGTCTGATGAGCTTTTTGGCTTTTTATAGTTATTGACAGGAAATAATTTATTATAGTTTTATCAACACCACATTGCACTTGTTACTGTCAAATGATGGCCCTGATGTGAATATTAGATTGTTCCACACTTAATCCTGAACCTTTTAGGCAAGTTGTTCTGTGTTCTGTTGTCTTGCCACCCATCTAATATAAAAACCAAACAAAAAAACACGTGTATTTGAAAATCTGCTTGTGATCACTTTTGTAGAATAGAAAATTAGATCTATTATTGGATACACTTCATTTTATTTTTTCCTAGAACAAAAGCATACACCAAATGACCTATGAAGTAAGAATTAAACATTTGATAAAACCATTCAAATTATTGCAACTCTGTGTATTTGTGTGGAGTTATTAATTTTTTGAGTCTTGATTATTACGGTTTTTAAGAGCATTTCAAAAGAATGCATTCTTTTGTAGTTAAAGAAGATTCCAAAGTTACAAGAGGTGAAAGTCAACCACATAATAAAATGTCAAACCAACAGGTAATTTTGTCTGTACTGAGTAAATCTGTTCTTTCATTTTACTCTGATATGATTTATAATTTTACAGATTTGTCTTTAACTGGCCTCTTAGTTGATTCTTTTAGTAGGTAAACTTTAAACTTTATTTTGGAGATTTTTTTTTCATTCGAGGTTTATAGACAGAATATTAGAGAAAGTGCATAAAATGTATGGTGATACCAAACAACTTTCCTATTCCTCTTAGACTCTAAAAGCTATGCTGTAATGCAAAACCAAAAATGCTAGGTGTTCAGTAAGTTGAAATCCCCTAAGAATATTATCTTGTGAAAGCTCTTTGCAGATGCATTTCTAATATGATTGTGTTAAAAAGAGTAACAGAGTATTTAATAATAATTGCTGCAATTTATTTCAGAATTTTGCAGGTGTGAATAAGTACAATGTCAAACTTTTGAAGAGGAATGAAAGTCCCAACATGCCTGTAATTCAGAAGGCTGCAGTTGATGGTCCTTGCACAGGTGGAAAGGTAGGATCTAGAGAGCTGACTTTCAAGTGCTCTTTGAGTAACTTCAGTTTCCAATCCATTTTGGTTTTTGGTTACTTGTGTGCAACAAATTCATGTTTAAAAAAGACAACAAACCTGTGTGACTTTGATTGTTCTTTAAATCAATTCTCTCATGGTCAATACTTGCATATTTTAATATGCAGAACTTGATGCAGTCTCTGGGTATCTGTGCACACTCTGAACAGACATGACTGTGACCTGCCCAAGCTAAGAGAGAAAAAAATCTGAATGAGAATAAAATGAACCTCAAATTCATATACCCTTCCTCTTGCATCCACTTGTAAATACACTAAGTTGATGTACCTTTTTTTCTTCTTTATTTTAAGAAGGACAATGAACTGGAAAGCCTTCTAGCTTCTTTGAAAATTTCCAAAGAAAATGAAGTGCAGACTTATTCCAAGGAAGCGAGAGCTACAAATGAGGAACATCTGTCACCACAGTCATTTGCTATGGTCTGTGTACTGCAGGAATCATTACATTGCAGTTTAGCATCTGCTATCTTAGCATCGATGTTTCTATTTAAAGAAACTCCATGAAACCTCATACTGCTTTTTTTGTACATATTAATGTGTTTTTAACTAGCTATTATCAAAGAAAATTAGCAAACACATTTGTTTATGCTAAGATGCTGTTATCTTTGCTTTGATAAAATATAACTGATTGGAAAATAAAAATTCAGATTCTGTTACCAGTTATAATAATCAGTATTAAGAAGGTCATGTTATCTGAATGCCAGCATGTTCCTGAGTGGTTTATTTTGTTTTTAAAGAAAGGAACACAGATGCTCAAAGAGATTTTGAAGATAGATGGCTCAGATCTGCAAACAAGGAAGGAAGTGAAATCACAAGTTAATGATGTTCCTGCTCCTTCTAGTAGACAGGATTGCCATGGAGCTGCTGTGCAATACAGACCAACAAAAAAAATGGGTATGTTTAACTATCAGGTCATAATTCATAGCTTCACCTTGTAGTGACATTTTAGAACACACTTCCAGCAGAGTACTGTTTGTCAAAATGTAGTAAGAAAATTTCCATCTTTCTTCTGTTCTATATTTGGATCTAAAACTCTCTTCAGATATAATCTCCTGGGTTTTTTTAAGCAATATGAAAATATGATAAAAAATCAAATAAGTTTTGGGGGTTTTTTTTGTTTGTTTTTTTTTTGCTAAGAACCAAGTTGCCGTCCTTTTAGTGCAGGAAATACGTGGGATACAGCTTTTTTTTTTCTTTTTTGTCAGCTGCTTATATGAACAAGCATAGCCCTGGAGGCCCCCAGAACACACCAGCGATAGAAACTGGAGGTCACCCTTTCGCTTGTCCACAGCCTGCACTGTCTACTGTCTCTGAACTTTCTCGGATTTGTTCTCTCCTTGGAATGTCACAACCAGATTTTTCTTTCCTGAAAACACCACAGGTAAAAAATTTTTTCTGCAAGAGTACAAGTTCTCAACTTGGTATCACATGTTACATATTGAATATTTGGACTGACCACTGAAATCTATCTGAAAATGATCCTTAGCTCCCTTTGTTGCCCTTTTTTAAAACAAACAAACAAATCTCTGTTTCCGTCTCACAGTTTGTTAGCAACACAAATTCCTTCAAAAATCTTTTCTCTCTTTTTTTCTAGACCATGACAGTTTGCCACATAAAGCTGTCAAATGGTTTATTGGTTCACGGACCGCAGTGTCATTCTGAAGCCGAAGCAAAGGAGAAAGCTGCACTCTTTGCTTTACAGCGCTTGGTGAGGATGTAAAAAATCTTTTCAAATCTTTGTCTCTGTTGCACTGCATCTGTTGGTAATCCTCTGTTTCCTTCTCATAGAGTTCTATAGGAGTAAACTTTGCTTCACCTCCACCTCCGCCTCCACCAGTGTTTCCAAATTATCAACCACTAGGAGTTCCTGTACCACCTGGATCAATTCCTCCAGTTTTTGCACAGCCCCCTGGTAGGTGTTCGACTAGTACACATTTCAAAAAATATCATGATATCCTCTAATTATGGTGGTTCTTTATATGAAAATGAATGCCTTTGAGAAAGCCCCATTTTTTAGTCTTCATGTATGTACTTGTATGTCTAAACAGTTTTGAAAATAGTTCGTGATCCTCTTCTCATCAATGTGCAGATTAATTTAGTATAAAGAATAATTTCTATTAATTATTTCTTTTCCTCAAGAATGTATTTATCCATTCAGTCTTAGGTGCTTTTTCCATTTTATTTCCTTCAAAACAGCAGTAATCATTTCAAAGCAGATAGCCCCAGTCCAGAATTTGTAAGAAATCGCTTCCTTGATTTTTTACATAAATTTTCCCCCCATCCCATATAGTTAATGTTTCTCCATGTGTTTTTATTTGTCTATAACTAACTTTCACTGAAGTGAAAACTACATCACAATCCTCTTGTACACTGCCAAACATGAGCATGGTGAGTAACCTCCCAAAAACTGGTGAAAGTCCTGGTGATATTTCTGGCTCCTGGTTGTTTTGTGTTCTACTGCAGTTCACATTCACAGCTAGGAATTAATGAGTCAGCACTGTTGTAGCATCCTAGAAACCCATACAGCAGCTGCTATCTCTCTTTTCCATGGGGTTTCTCTGTTGTTGCTGTGTTCCAAAATGATGACCTAAACTTGCAGCCTTCTGCTAATACAGTTGGCTCAGCTGAGAATGCAGAGATCCCACATTATGTGCCCTCTGGAATGCAGATACCATGACTTTAGTGCTCTTAATCGTGTTGTCATCTAGGTGTAGTTCTGTGTATTTGGGGGATTTTGGTAATAATTACTTAGCTATTTTGAAGTAAATATGAAGCATATCAGGCTTTACTGGAAAGATAAACAACATGCAGACAGATGTAGCTGGAGTAGTCCTGGGCTCTTGGGGAGTTTGTATCCTTTTTTTGAGGAAAGTGAGCTAAAAGTTTCTTCTTTTCATAGCTAATATGATGCCTCCATCATCTCACATGTTTGGCCCAGTGTCCTGGGGAACTCCAGTGCCTAAGCATTATTATCCTGGCTCCTATCCAGGAAATGTGTCTCTTGCAGGAACTATACCAGTTGGTTCTCACAACCAGTTTATACCTCTGCAGGTAAGAGCAGCAGGCTTGTCTTAATGTTGTTTTTTTGTGAAAAGATGTGCCTACAAGATGAATGCAACAACACCACCATTGTGAAGTCCTATTTAGTATTAGAAAATTATTGTTAAAATATGTATGCATGTTTTCTGAAAGTGGACTATTTGCAGTTTTTTGAGAATGCATTCTGTTAAATAATATTTATTTAATTTAAAGGTAACTAAAAAAAGGGCTGCTAGCAAGAAAAACTTTGAACTCAAGGAGTTTCAGAGTTCCCCTCAAGCTGCACCACTAAAGAATGAACAGCCAATGTCTTCTGACCACATTCAGCAAGATAGTTCTTCAGCTCCTTTAAAATCTCCTCAAGCTGCTCAATCCACTGTTTCATTTCAAGACAATGTGGCTACTCCAAGTGTTCCTCATAACAAATCAACACCAAACACATCCAGCAAGCGAAAGCCAAGAAAACTGGCTGTCAATTTTGGCGCACCAAAATCTTCAGAATAAATCTGGTAGCTAGGTGTATTTTATCTTTAACTCTTTCCCCACTGTTATGTTCTATCATTTAAAAAAATCAGAAATCTCTATTGAAAAGACCAGCCACTTTAATGTAGAAGGAAATACATTTTATTTGCTATGATTTTCAGGTTGTCATTAAAACTTTTAAAATTATGTTAAAACTTTATTTTATTTTCACTTAAATTAACAAAAGCCAGGAAATACTGAGTTAGGGTTGCCATGCCATCTCTTGTGCCTAGGTGTCCAAACAGTGGCTTACAGATGATATCGAGTAAGCAGCAATAACAGTGGCAGCCTTAACTCAGGTTTGATGTGCTTTTTGGGAGGGATATGGAGCAGTAATAAGTTGGGCATCTAACAGTGTTTAGCATGACATTTTGTACTCTAGCTTGTTTTTAAATAGTGTAATAAGACAGAAAGGAAAAATTATTTAAATGCAGCTTTTATATTGGCTCCCCAGGTCCTTCTGAGTTGAATCAGTGTAACTAAAAGCTGACTACAAAGAAACTGCCAAATCCACTCTAAGTATGAACTGCTGAGTTTTGTACTAGAGGGCAACAGCTTTACAGCTTTCAGAACATAGGTGTTACTGTGTGTCTGGTGTTGGAGTGGCAAAAAGTGGTTGCTCTTGCACAATCTGTTCCAGGATATTAATTTATAGGATGTATTGAATAAAAAAATTATATTTGCAAAGTAGAGACCCCTCTGGTAAAATACATTTAATTTTTTTCTAATCTACCAATTTAATTGTTTTCTGATGATAAAATAACAAAGGTATCTACTGCAGATGAGCATAGCCTCCTAAATGCTTGTGATATCCTGATTTTTTTTCTTAACTATGAAAATGGCCAGAGTTTAAAGATGTCCCATTTTGCCGGATGGCTGTCAAGTTATGTTTACTTAGAGTACATTTCTTCCTCTAATAGCCTGTGCCCTGAAACCTTCTCCATAGTAGGTTATTTTTTGTTACTAGTGACTTTTAATATTTATTTTTTTAGTTTTGTGAGAGAATTTCTTTGTTGCAAAATTAAATTATCAGAAGGTGTTGCTATTGGTTCCATAAGAATATTCAGAAAAACAGCTGACTTGAATTTTTGGACAGAACAATGTGATTCTTAGTTCATATAGGAAAAAGAGAAGGCTCAAAGGTCCTTGTACTGTTTTTAACCCACATGTACCCTTCTTATGGACATTAATATAAAATCTTCAGTCTAAGAAAAAATTTGAAGCCTCTGTTGGTGCTGCATATTGACACTGATTAAATTTAATTTTTCTTCTTTATTCTAAACTGTTCTAGAAAAAAAAGTATTTTTCCTCTAAGGCCCAGGAACCAGAAATAAAGCATACTTGAGTGATGCATGTTGTTGCTTCTGAACAGGTTTCATTCTGGGTCTGCAAGTCTGTAGACTTTCTCTTTTTCTTTTTTGCCTCCATTTCTTGGTGTAGTATGAAGTTTCACATTATTGCAGTTTTTTTAAATTTTCATTACTCCAAAAGAGCTGTTGGCTCAGCAGTATTTGTAGAATAGCAGCAAGCCCTATAAAAAGGATCACAGAGGTAAAAACAAGGTTAAGAAATTTTATTTTATTTAGTATCACAAAACTCGTGGGATAGTCTACATATAGTCTTAAAGTACATTGATTTTGTTGTTCTCTTTCTAGTCATCTAGTCTCAAGGGGTTCAAAGCCATATTCTGTGAAGGGAAAGTTGTATTTTTTGGGTTTTTATTGTCATTAGCAACATGAGACTGGCATGATGCTGCCATGCCAATATTTTAGAAGTCGTTATGTAACATTGAGTTAGTCCACCATATCTATCTGAATGATCTGATCATAAGAGAAAATACCAATTTGAAAATCACCATGACAGAGATGAGGCTGTGTCAGACCATTGCGTCACAGAATGTTGATGTGCCTGTGTAGCCAATTTATGCGGAGTTCTGAGAAACAAAGTTATGGAGGATGCTATATTCATATATACCAGTGAACACGGTAATTTTTTAAAATTATTCTACTTCAGACTAAGATTTCTGCTCCCTCTTCAAGTGGAATTGCTATGTGTAGTATATATAGGTGGTTAAACACTTTATTCTTTAGCTGCTGCATATTGTATTAGTCCCTGATTTTTAGTTTATCTATTCTATGATACTGACTGCCTGGTGCCCAGTTAATTACAGTTTTACATGTCCTGGTAGATGTGACATCTGCATTGATCTATGCCATGTCCCCTTTGATTTCATTTTTATATTTTAACAAGGTCATTATGTTTAACTCATACAGATATAAATTTAAGCATTTCTTTTTCTCATAGATATAAAGTATTTTGTAAGCACTGGAGTTTTTCATTAGATCTTATACAGAGCAGTATTTTACTAAAAATCCAAAAGGGAAGACTTTTATGTGCGCATTTTTGTAGTTTCTGATTTTTTTAAAATAACTTTTCATTGTTTATCTGCCAAGTGAAATGTTTTAAATTTGCATATGAATGGATACAGAATGTATTTTTTGTGCTGTTTAGTGTTAAGTGTGCATTTGCAGATTTTTAGCATGTAGTTGCACAGAGACTGTGCAAAGATATTTTGGAATATGAATATATGCTACACTGAAGGAAAAACATTCATAAAACTTAAATGCTATATAGAACTCTAATGCAATAGAGTAATTTTATAAACTGTGTCTGTGTCTGCTTGGATTAAATATTGAAACAAGAAACATTACCTATTTCCACTGTTTTATTTCCAAATACTACATGGGAACTTGTGTATGCTCCAACCCAGAAGTTTATGATATAAATTAAATCTCATGAAGCTCAGTTTCTGTGATTCTCAGAAGCAGCAGCTGCCCTCCTGGCTGTTTCTTGATGGCTTACAACTGTAACTGAGCTAAAAATACAAAGTTTTTTTTCAAAAAGCTGTTGGTCACCTTGCAACTAAAAGAATTTAACACAATACTGATCTTCAAAAATGTTTTTGGCCTTGTCACCAATTTGATTTAAAAAACCCAACCCTATAGAAAAGTCAGTAAGATTATTTTCCAGTAAGCTCAATCCTAGTGATTCTTAACAAGGTGCAAAACCAGCTGATGGCTGAGGAGCAGAACATTATTTTCTTTCTTACACGTTTTAGTGTGAATTTGCGTGTTTAAAGCAGCCAGCATAAAGAATAGAGTACACTGTTAGCATGACCAGCTGCTGCAACTTTGTGTAACTGTGTTTGCAACTGGGCGTTTCTGAATAGAACAGGTCTGTTGGTGTATGCACTCAGGTCATATTGCTCAACTTGAAGATACCAAGATAAAATCTCACATTTCATAAACTGTCTTCAGATGATTGGTCAATGAACTCTTAACTGCTGTTGCCCTGCATAGCAAGTTCTGTCATCTCAATAGATAGCACTAAAGAAAATTCAAGTAAGTTAAATAAAGGGACAACTTGAAAATAAATCAGTTATTGCAGAGTAAATCTTGCATGCACACTCTCATTCAAAAACTACAGGACTTTGTTCAATTTAATTCAGTTGATCTGAACTACTATATAGATGACCCCTGAGGGTGAGCAATCTCAAGGAAGTTGTTACTTACAGTCAGGATGTTTTTTTATTCTATTTGCACTGTGATCTCCTTATGTATTCCGTAATCAGCCTTCCTTACTACTGAGAGACAGTTATGTTCTTCTCTTTCTGTATCTGGAAAGGGTACACAGTGACATCAAGGGCATAAGGGCAGTCTGAATACATACTCTTGGCCAAAAGAATTCAAATTAAGGTGCATGAGGACCCATGAATATTGAGACTGTAACTGATAAATGTTTTGAAGAATCTGATATCATGAGGTAAGTGGCTGTTCTTTATTAAAGAATCCATGGTTCCAACAACAGTTCCTTATTGCTGTCAATTTTTGAGGGGGTGTTTACTCTTATTTTTCTATAATTCACAAATTTCCTGTTTCATTTCTGCTTTGAAATACAATACAAATCAAAGGAATGGTCACCATGCCATCAAGTGCAAACAGTAAACCTGATGATTCCTGTTATTTGAAAGGATAGAAAAAGCATTTTTCATTAAAACTTATTTTTTCTGGTAAAACTTGGTCAGTAAACATCACTGCATTGGGAATGCTTTATCAAAGTTGATAATCACACTTAGTCCTGTATGTTGGGTAATTGCAATTTTTTCTAATGGCTAGGTCTTATTGAAACAATAGTTTCATCCCTTTAGCCTCTAGTATATCAGTATATCCATTCTCTTGTTCTAGTTAAACCTGATTGCTGGTAATTTTTCTATCTTTTTAATATTTTTTTGTTAATTTCTAGACTTGAAATAAATGTTCTTTTAAAGAGCTGTTGAGCCCTGAATTTTCTAGGTGCACATGACCACTCATCATATTCATGTACACACACACACACAGGAACTCAATCACTCATGTTCTTAAAATTATTCATAGTTATGTCATTTTCAGTCCACACAATAATTCCTTAAGAGACATCCAGAGGATGATGGACATTATCTTGTTAATACACATTGTACTTCTCCAAATGCAGATGTTCCTTAGGCTGAATAAAAATAATGGGCAAAAAATAATGAAACATTAACAGAGTAAGTACACCAGTTTTCACTTCACTTGCTTTGGTAGATAAATTCTTGGCTTTCAGCTTGATTGTCCTAAAGTCCACCTCATTTCCTGTCAAAGTTTACTTGTGTTGCAGAGCTGGCAGAAAGGAAGGACTGCTTGCGCCTCAGGCACAGTGCAAAACCTCATGTGGGCACAGATTTGATGTGTAATTCTCTAGTGAAAATCCTGGCTTAACCAGTCTCTTATTACTTGCTGCGTCTGGGTCATGCCAAACTGTGTTGCCACATTATGAACCTTATCAAGGAATTAATCTGATTGGCACTCTCCTTTGTGTTATTTTTCATTATAGTTCATCATAGAGCCCCAAGAACAGCTGGGTTGGTACAGTTTGTAGTGTGAGGGTGGGATGGTTTAGCAAGAATGGAACTCCTTAAGAAACATCCCCTGGCTGCCTAAAGCTCAAATTACCCACAAATCTAACATGATTCATCAAGTGATGTAATTGTATGTGGTTCTGTCTGTTGACTTCGAGGAGAGTGGCAGCTTCTGGCAGGAGTGCAGGAGGAACTGATGAGAAAGGGTCACATGGTAAATTATTGCAGCAACATTTGCGTTATGATTATCACTTCCATTTTGGTCTGTTTGTTGAGTTTTCAGGTGAGTCTTAATGAATGATGGATGTGGGCTGCACCAGCCAATGGCACAAGAGAAATTAGTGGGCTCTTTATGTGTAAACTTACTATGGGCCCCAGGTCAATTCTTTCATAATGTTAAAACTTGTAAAAAAGGTAGAGCTAAGTAAGTGGGTAAAATGGTAACTCAGTTTGAGGAGGCAGTAGGTAGGGTAGATGTATCTTGACCGAAAAAACAGCTGAGGAAGAGAAGATAAATTTGAAAAACCCGTGCATTGCAAATTTTGGGTCTTGGTCTACAAGATTTCAGTGTCTGGAATCCTATTAGCAGTGGCAAGTTTGATTCGTACTGGAAGCCTTGGGTGAATGAATATGGTCCAATGTACCAGTCACACAATAGAAATACCACCTGAGAATACTCTGATTAAAAAAAAAAAAGTTAACTATTCAAAATGCAGCTAATTTGGAAATTTTATTTAATGATCTGATCCTAGAAAATGTCAAGACAGTGTCAAGATTATGTTTTCTTTCTGGGAATTAGGTCTGCTGGGTCTGTAGCAGTTCAATCTCTCAAGGTCTCGTGCTTGGCATCATCCTCTAAAGTGTATTTCTTGCTGACTGAAACATGCTGAGTGTGATGACATTGCTTAGAAATAGTCAATATAAATTAGTCATGGTAAGGCTTTTGCTGTCTTTGCTAGCAGTGTAGGATCTTCTTGGCCCTAATGTTCTGCTGTTTTATTGGTTTTGTTTAATAACTCTTTCCTTTGCTACAGTATCGGACAGGTCCCTGGAGTGCCTCCACTCCTTCATTTGATTTGGTAGTCTAGTAAAAAATAAGACCAGCCACACTTTCCTGGGAGCAAAGAAACCGAGGATTTCAGCAGAGAAGATGCAGGAGTACAGACACGGCTGCTGAGGTACTTGGTATGTGACCCCAGGTGTGCCAGCTCCCTGCCTCTGAGCAGCGAGGTGGCACCCACATGCTCTCACTCAAACAGGAGGACTCAGGGTGGTGGTATAGGTTATGCAGGCTTGTTACCAGGAAAGTGTCCATACATTTTCACTTCAAATTGAATGTTTCTTGCATGTGCTAAGATGAACTTGGAACTTTTATGCATACTGGCAATAAGATTTTTCTCTGAGGGTGATAGAGATTTTGGATAGACAAAGAGTGCCTGTGTGGGAATAGCATTATTTATGACAAAACAATATAAACTAAAGCCAGAGAAGTCATGTATGGACATGCTGTGCACATATCAAAGCCCATTGCCTCCTTTATTGCATTACTTTTGACACTACAAACAGAACAACAATATAAAATTTGTATTTCATAAGCCTCTCAGAAATTAAGCAATTTTAATACATGCTCTCAATAACTAAGATTATGTATGCATTGAAGCTTTGCAAGTTGGCTCAGGTTTGGGTTTTTTTTCACACATCTAAGTTCTTTCTTAACATATCAAACAGAATTCAAGATCTGCAAGAAGAAATCGACTTTACATGGTCACTTCCATGCAATCAGAAGGGTATGTATTTGTTACATTCAGAGCTTGTAAAAGGAAAAAGTAACCTGCGTCCATTTTCTTTTTGAAGTTTTGCTTAATCTTGCAGTGAGACAGGCCGCACTTGTATTGATACTGTAAAAACACAAAGGATATCTAGATGCGTTTTTTCTTAAGGCTTCTTAATTTTTGAATGTTTGGAGTGGTTTTAGCCTTTTATACCAGTTACACATGTTGAATGTTATTGAGGGAGCTTTCATCAGAAGTTTTAAGTAATTATTATTATGTGTTAGTTTTGATAAATAAGTTCAAAGGAAAGTACTCTTAATCAGATACTGAAGTACTTGGTACCTTTCTCTGACACACATGTATTAGCTGTATGTCAAGGGATAGTCAAAGAGAATAAAAAGTCAAAGAGATCGTGACTTTTTAATGTGTTGCTCCTTCAGGAGGAGAGGTAAAGCTGTCGTTTCTTGGCTTTCTCTTTCATGTGCCTTCACTTCCCTGTGATCCATACCTTTGTCCCAGTGACCTCTGCAGCTGCTCATGAGAGGTGAGAAGCCTCTTCTTAGTGTGGCTTTCACTGTCGGTAGTATTCCTTGTTTAAAGATCCAGTAATGTCAGACTTATCTCACAAAATACTGTTTCGTTGTTCGTAGTGCAGTTTTTTGTAAGAGAGGCCAAACCAGAAATGCAAGCGGGAAATATTTTCGATGTTTTCGCTTTTGCTTTTTCTGCTCTAAATGAGTTAAAACTAATTGACTAATTCTTCTGATTAAATTTGGGTTAAAACTAAATTCTTCCGGGACTAGTTTGGGGTTGAGCATTCTGAATTTTATTGGCTTACTGTGAGTATTTCTGGTTGTTTCTTCTTAAAAATTACCACCCCATCTAAGGGTAATACGGGAACATTTCTGTCACTAACTCTGTTTCAACAGTAATTTTAGATGCCATTCCCTCTGTGAAGCAACCTGATGGCAGAAGAGAATTGCTGCAGCTCATGACTTTGTGTAACTATGTGTAATTTGTTCATTTGATGCTCAGTGCCGTCAGTAACAAATCCCAGGAGCAAATATACCCTCGTTTACTGGGGTCAGGCAGTCGGATCACGGGGGCTCAGCATCGCACCGTGGGCATCTCTCCCAGTGGCGCTCGCTGAATTCAGCCCTTTAGAAAAGCCCTTAACATTGTGTTCAACTACAAGCCCTTTTTTGGTGCATGTGGTAGGTTTATGTTGAGACTGCACAGACGAAACACGGGGCTTTGCTTTCGTGTTCTTGCTCGGTTCGTGGGATCCCGGGGCCGAGGCCCAGGCCACCCCTCCCGGTGAGGGCGCGGAGGGCGGGGCCGCAGCGCTCGCGCTGGTCCCAGGCNTGCGGGCAGCCCGACAGCGGGGCCGCCCCGGCGCGGTATGTGCTGGGGGTGGACGTGGGCAGCACGGTGGTGAAGTGCCACGTCTACGACCGGGCGGCAGCCGTCAGGGGCTCCAGCTGCAGGAAGGTGAGTGCGGGCGAGTTGGGCGCGCCCCCGGTTCGGAGCCGGGCCGAGCGGAGAGAGCAGCCGGCGGCGGCACCTGCCTCGGGAGCCGGGCGGGGACGAACCTGCTCGCTCTTGCCCCCAC
>VZRR01002584.1:95397-122225 GCA_013398015.1 Oreocharis arfaki
CTGAGCCGGGACAGGAGCGTCTCCCCCTCCCGAGGGGTGAAGGGGAACCCACAGCCCCGGACCCCCATGGGACTACGGTAGCACTCACCCCATTACTTCGGCGCTTGCTCCCTTCCACCCTTCCCGGTTATCTTCACTTCCGTCGCTTATCGACTAATCCCTCTCTGAACAGAAACACTTTTGTTAGTAAGGCATAGCTGAGATTTGCGTAGGGCTTGTGTTTACACGCGTCCCATCTTGTAACACCGCTGTGTGCAAAAGTGCCAGTTTTGGAACATAAATTTCAGGCTGCTTTTGGTTTGTACGGCTCGAGATTTTAGGATTAAGGCAATCTCCAAAAGGCAATCTCCAAAATTAACTTTTTTTATTGTTACCTATTGTGATGAAAAGCTTGCAGCGAGGAGAATTGTTAGAAATTTGATGGATTTTGGAGATGGAGGGGGCTGCTCTCGGTGGTCCTGACCCTCCCCGTCGCTGGAATCTCGTCTGACAGGTGATCCGTGGCCTGCTGTGCCGCCACTGAGAAGCTCAGAGGCATCGACGTCTGAATTCAGCAGCGCCGCAGAAACGGCTTTCTGAGACACCTGCTTTTCTGTTTGCAGCTCTGAAAGGGGTTTTACAGACTCCTTTATTCCAACGGGTTTGGACTTCTTTATATCAAGGGGTTTGAGCAGAGGAGGTCTTCTAGAGATCACACACCCATGTTGAACAGTATTTTAAAAGTTACACTGTTGTTTCTTCTCATGCAGTTGATTCATAAAATGAGGAAAAAACCAAATTAAACCAAACTCAAATGTATTTGCTGGTTTGTGTGGACTAGGGATCATAATAATGCTATTTGTGTTTCCTGAACAGGTAGAATCACTTTATCCTCGTCCTGGATGGGTTGAATTAGATCCTGAAGTGCTATGGAGTCAATTTATTGGTGTAATCAAAGAGGCTGTACAAGGTAAGGGCTTAAACTCTGAGAAATTATTTATTTATCAAAATTAGTAAAATTAATTACTTGGATAATAAAACTGGGTTTAGGTAGTACTCAATATGGTCACTGGGCACAGGTCTACAACATGCTTTGAGGCCTATTCAATCATTATGTAAAATAGCGCACTTCAATTACCTTTTTCCTTTCACTGGGGCCAAATTAGGATTGAAGTAGAAGCAGATGCAATGTGAATACTTGATTTACGCATCAGTGCCAGCACTTTGTTGCTCCAGCTTTTTGTATATGCATCCTTCCCCAGTGTCTGTTCCTCTCGATGCCTCTCTGCAGGAACAGAGAGTAGGCTTGTTCCCTTTCCAGTGCCCCATTGTTCCACTGCCACTTTGTATGTGTGAGTGTGTGAGAGAAGGAATTCAGGATGCTGCAGAGCTGTGCTCACTCAATTGCAACCTGATATTCCTGCTTTTCCCATTCGAACTATGAGCAGTTTTTACTGTCCTATTCCTGTATTACTGTTCTTTTCTATTTGTACTTTAGCCTAAAAATTCTTGGTTCTCCATGCACTAAATACATAGAACTCCCTTTTCTGCCGAACCTCTGACGGGCTTTTTCCCCCTCTTTTCTGGATGCTGCTCTAACCTAGCTCTTACTCTCTACAACTCTCATAGCTGTCACATTAATCCATCTCTAGCGTTCTGCCATCCATCCTGGATCACCTTCTGTGCCATGTTGATGCTGTCAACCTGTCAACTGGACCCCAGCTTACCTGCCCACAGTGCCCCAGCCTCTTTGTCCTGTGTATGTACATCACACTCTTTCATTCAATTCATTCAGTTCCTCCTGTTCAGCCCCTCTTGCTTGGTCTGCAAGTGTTGCTCTGCCTTCAAGCATGGCTCATGGCAAAACTGCTCGTCCCTTGCTTTGGAAGGCTGCCTAAAGGAACAGGGAAAGTAAACATCACCAGGTGTAAGCGGAAGGTGATTATTTTGGGCTCTTGGTTTGTTTTGTCAGCAGCCACAACTGTTTGGTCACAAGAACAGCAATGCCACCTCATCCCTTAAAGACCTTACTGTCTTCCTTAATTTCCGTTCTGTGAGACAAATAGGGAAGCAAGACTTTTCAGCTACTTTTAAAGGGGAAGATTTCCTTGTGGCCAAGCTGCACACGTTGTCAGCAAGTCATTTTTAAGTGGGTGTGTAAGTGAGCATAACTCACAGTGCTGTCAAAAGAAGCAGTGCCACCCTCCTTTTTACAGAGCTGTTCCTAGTCTAGGGCAGTTTCCTGAATGGAATCACTGTCCAGTTGTTTATGCCAGCAGAGCTGCAACGATGTTTGTGCTGACGGAAGAGAAGGTGTGGTACCAGGGGCAGGAATGACTGTCTGGAATCAGAAGGAGCATAGTGGCACTTGGGTTTGCAGGGCTTGTGGAGCTAGACATGTCATTCCATGCATGTGTGGATGAGCTGCTGTAGTTCAGTACTACCTAAAGGTGGAAACTTCTGGTCCCAGCTCTGTTGCTGTGGCACTCCATCCGAAAGACAGCTTAACTGAAAAATAATCCATGTTTGTCTTTAGGTTTGTTTTAGTCTGTAATGGAAGTTAGCTCGACTTACGTGGGTGTCTGGAGAGCGTAGTAGCTGACACAGGGAAAGCGGTGGGACCATGCAGGTTGTGGAGATGGGAAGGAGTAACATGCCAGTAGTCCCTAGTGATCTGTGGAAGTGCTTGTATGGCTTTGCCTGAAAAAGACATAGTGCTGTTCTCAGGCCACCCACTCCCAGGTCCTCCTCCCGTACACTCCCGCTACCAGCAGCACTTGTGGAGCAGGTTGCCTTGTGAAAGCACTGGTTTAATTTTCAGCTGATTGAGGAATTGATAGCAGTGCTGGCAGGAATGCAAGGACCCAGTGTAAGGGGAGGTGCACAAGCACATGTAGAGTTGGGCAGCACAGGATGTGCCCTTTCTCTGTGAAACTCTTTCTGTAATTGTCACTGAGAGGGTGCTGGGTGTAGAGTCTGCAGGACATGCTCACACAAATGAGTAACTTTGCACGTGAAAGTTAACATGAGAGCACGTATAAGCAAGACATACTTAACCTGTGATTGGTTCAGGTAGCTGGATTGAGAGCCCTTCAGAGTAACAGTACTAAGAACAGGGTAGGTAGTCTCTCATTTAATTGGAAACTTGTAATGTATATTTTCTTGATGTAATTTTGCTTCTGTACGTATGGCTGGAGATAATTAGCAAGCTGACCAGAGTTGCTTTGAAAATAGCTGTGGACATATTTAATTATTTACAGTCATATTAGAAAAAATGTTCTGGAACAGTTATTTGAAGGTAAGGTTTAACAGCAAAATTGGTGTATACCCAAATGTACATTTTTGTACTTCTGACATTAAAGTATACTTTGTTGCATTCAGTGGTACCTGGTTTAAGCAAATTCATTCTTAGGTATTTTGAAACATTGCTTTAGAAATATTTTAGGTGAGACATGTCATTATCAAAGTGATTTAAAAAGTCATGGCATATTCCCATTAATCTATTTACTGCCTGCAGGATCAATCTAGTTTTGTTTCTTTATCGAAATTCTTTCCCTAATTCTATAAAGGTACTTTGGTTGATGCTTTCATTTACATTCATCTATGTGAAATACACATTTTAATTGATTATACAGGCATATGTAATCTGCCTGCCTGTCTCTGGGGTTGTTCATGTAAAGTATCAGCAGGCCTTTCAGAGGGTGGAAAGGGTCAGTGGGCCACAACTGCTTTTGGAAAATTCATGGGTTTGTTTATCTGCTTTGGAATCAGTTCTCTGACTCAGAGCAGTGAAATGTTTGACAGCTCTAAACACTTCACTGGACGATTTTTAGAGATTTATATTCTCATGAACTATTATTTTCCGAAGTATTCCGTAAGTTTTGTAGTTATATTGAAGCAGTTGTATTTTTGTTTGCTTCTCCAAATAAATGCGCCTTTTTGGTGATTGTCATTTATTTTTGCTTTTTAGCTGCAGGACTTCACATGAGGCAAATTGCTGGTCTTGGTATCTCCACACAGAGAGGAACTTTCATTACATGGCACAAGTATGTATGTTGTGTGTTCTTTAAAATGAATTTGTATTCATTTGTATTCAGAGACTGGATGGAAGCAGGCTGTAGAAATGTTGAACTCAAAAGTAAAAAATATGAAGTCACTTATGTTCTCTTGTGTTTGCACAGCCACACCTTAGAGCAGTTCAGAACTATTTGTGTGTGGCCTTTTTGTTCTTTGTACATTGGAAGAGATGAATACATACGTATTTTTTAATTCTGGTGAAAAGTTTGACACTCCAAATATCTGTGTGCTGATTTAGTAATTCCTCAAATCCACCAGGAGGATATGCTGTTATTATAGGAACTGACCTAGTGTTTATTGTCCTGATTAGAAATGGTGAGTGATGTTGGATGCTTTGGGCAGTCTATGTTCTCTAGCTTTAAACGTTCAAATACTGTTTTTCAGGAGGACAGGGAAACCCTTTCATAATTTCATAAGTTGGCAAGATGTAAGAAGTGCTGAACTTGTGAATTCCTGGAATAAGTCCCTTCTGCTGAAGGTAACTTTGCTAACCTAGATACTGCTTGGATATATTAGAGCTGTTTAACTTTTGTGACAGGTAAGGGCGATATATGGAATACTTCAAGTGTCCTGTTCACATGGTGATGTGATGTGCTGTGGCTTAAAAATATTTAACTGAGCAATGTTAGCATGGATATTTAGATAGTTATGAGATAGTTACAAGAAAAAAGGGCAGTACTGGTAGCCTAAAGTAATTATTATGAGAAAGATACCAGTATGTTACTGGTTACTTTTTAGTCTGTTATATTAAAATGTTGCATGCTAACACTGCTACAGCATAGATTTTGGATGTAGGTAGGTCTGGGTTAGAAGTGGTTTGGGCTTTTTGTTTCTTGGTTTGTTTTTTTCATGTACCCTTTGCTCAGATTATCTATAGGAGGTACGTTTTATGCTGCTTCTGGCTTGTGCTTCATACCTTTAGAAGAGAAAGATTTGTTGTAAGTGCAAGAAAAAAGTTACTTTTCCTGTAAGTGGAAACTAACCAGTACAGTCACAATAAGAAATTAAATTCTTGGATTTGCCAGTTACTTCTTTTGTGAAAACCCGATTAATGAAGAAATTTTGGTAAATCTGTTAAATCATGATTGAGCCTGTCAGCTGCAGGAGAATTTCCACTGGAATAATGGTATGTAATGCTGTCAGCCACATCATGCATTGTGCTCATGGAGGTGACCAGTGTTGGTAGTGCAGAGCAGGGTCTGTCAGTGCTCCAGAACTTGCTAAAGCAGCCTTGCTTAGAGCAGCTGCTCTTTCCTGTGGTGTGTTGCAGGAAGGCTGTCTGTTGATATGCAGATCCTTACATAATCCCATGGAAGGATTCCCTAAAGGAGTTCTAGCTTTCTGAATCTTATCTCATGTCAGCAGCTTTCATCTGTGTTGTCATCCTTTAAAGATAATTGATCAGTAACCTTTAAAGGGCAAGATTAAAAATTAAGTAACTGTTTTCTTTTGAAACAGGTAATCCATGTTATTTTTACAGTGCTTCATTTCTTGACTGGGAATGATCGATATTTGGCACCCAGTTTTCTTACTTTTTCAACACATCAGACTTCTATGAAGTTGTCATGGGTTTTTAAAAACATACATGAGGTAAGCTGGAAAGGGGAAAAACAGTAGGTTTCTTAAGTCATAATAATGGCTTGTGACTTGGAAATGTTCAGGGCCAGGCTGGATGGGGCTCTGAGTGACCTGGTTTAGTGGAAGGTGTCCCTGCTTGTGGCAGTGGGGTTGTAACTCTTTAAGGTCCCTTCCAGTCCAGGCCATTCTATGATTCTGTGACTATTGACTGTAGTTGCTTCAGTTATGTCTTGTTCTTCTCAGAAGAACCAGAAAGAATTTTATCTGTGTTAACGTTCAAAGCCTGTCTACCTAAATAGTGACTTATGTTCATACAGCTTTTTCCTCTTAATTCTGGAAATGCGTAGCAGTAAAAAGTATTCTTCGTACATAAGCAACATAATAAAATCTTATTTCACTTCATACATTTATACAATTAGTGATTGTACTTTGTTTTAAAGCTTTTTGCACTCTAGTTTTGCATGACAGTTTTATTTATTTTCAATGGGCTCTCTTATCTTTCCACTCTGCATTATTCCAGTGTTTTGCAGTTTCACAAATTGTCCAGTTCATACTGGACAATTCATTTTTCATTTTTGTGACTTGGAAAATGCACGCAGAATAAGTTGTGCTGGATTAATCCAGTGCACTAATGAGCCCTGAGCTACTTGTTGCTATATTCATTGCTCTAATACCATGCAGGACCTTGTTTTCTTTATCTTGTTTTCTTCCACCACTGTTAGAATTGTGACTGTAAGTTTCTTTTCGTAAGGCTGTGATGCCCCTACAGAAGAATATTAATTACTTTTCTTTCCTTAGTAACAGCTGTAAGAAAGGATTCTTATTTTCTGTTAGGAGCACGAACTTGTAGGATAATATTAGTTACATAGTCAGCTTGGCCTCTTTCGAAGAACAGTTTACAATCAGAGACTTATTTTCGGAAGACGTTCTTATTAACCATGAAGAAAATGATGAATCAATAAGTATGCTTCTCTTATTGTACCCAGTTAGAAATTCTTATTTTTCGCATGTATATTTTTTCCCAGGCTGAAGAAGCTGCCAAAAAAAACAACTGCTGCTTTGGAATGGTTGACACATGGTTGCTGTATAGATTGACTAAAGGTGAACATTACAATCCTCTTAAATATCAATAAAACACACTGGAATCTAAGAAATTATGTTCATCATTTATATATCCTAGAATTCAGATACTTTTTTGCAATTTGTGCTTTTGTATATTCGATAAAAATTATAATGTATTTACTGTTACAAAAAGAACTTCTGAATTAATTATTCTTTGGGCCTGCCTGGAAGGGAGCTATTTATTCAGTGTAATCAACCTTCTACGAGTAGAAGATTAAAGAGGACTAACAGAGCTAATTGGTGTTGATTGAAGAAAAGTACCTGTGAAACAAAAGAACAAAGAATTGTTACAAATGTGGAAGAATTACAAGTTTCTATCCTGAAGATTAATGTCTGAGGAGCCAGATTATGATGGAGAGTGATGCAGTTGGTGTGGTACTGTTGGCTATTCTAGGCAGGTTCATGATGGGATATAAGGTAATTAATGAGTGAACAGTAGGTAGAGTCTCTGTGCTCATTGTATCATTGTGATTTTGCTCATACACACTTGGTTTATATTTCATGGGAGCCAATGAGATGTTTAAAGAAAACTCTTGAAGTATTTGGATGTCTAAGAATCTTACTTTGTTCTGTTTCTTTTCATGGTAGGTTCTGTGTATGCTACAGATTACTCAAATGCCAGTTCTACAGGCATTTTTGAACCCTTTACGGTATGTGCTGTTCCCAAAAAATGTTGTTGGTATTTATCGTGCTTCTCAAAGGTTTGCTGATGTTTTTACTTTTTCCGTTTCATTTCAGAAATGTTGGAATCCCACTCTGTGTAATCTACTTTCTATTCCAATGTCTGTTTTTCCACCAGTGAAAGACACAAGGTAACTATGAAGGCATAATTTAAAGAATATGATAGCTATTAAATTAATTGCTAAATTAATTATAGTAATTAATAAGTACTAAATACGCTGCACAGGCCAAATAATACACAGGCACAAAGAAAAGATTATATACAGTTATACCATATATAAAAGTCTATGAATTCCAAAACTTTTTTACTATGTTTCTTAAAGTGATAGTTTTAATGTTTTCTTTAAGATAAATCAGTAGAATTACCTTTTATGTGTGAACCAGACCCAGGCTGTATGTACCTAGATTTCATTTTAACAAAAAGGTCATTTTAGTGTTGTGATTTGTTTTGAGCTTCAACTTTGGATCAACTGACTCTGGAATATTTGGGGTACCTCTTCCGATAATGGCAGTGGTGAGTGAAAATATTTTCTTAAATCTGTGTGTTCATACTCTCTTCATCTGGCTTTGATTTAGTACTTGCTTGTTTCATAGGTATTCTCTATTCATTCTCTGTGACTTAACTACAGTAGAATTGATTGTTGAATTTTTCTTCAAAAACGCAGTTTACAACCCTAGGGGGAAGGAGGAGGAAGGAACAAGAAGGGATTTCTGGAGGGTGAGGTTCGTTTAGGTTGTGTGACGAAATGATTAAGTACTGAATGTAGGACTCGTGGCTCTGGTAATGTGGATGTCTGGCTTAAAATCAGTTTTCTGTATAAAGTTATGCAAGAGTCCATTCTAGCTTGACTTCAGTGAGACTGAACAACTGTTAATAGATCCACTTGTGGTGCCTTTTATCTCTTTTTTACTTTTCATTAAAAATAAGTGGCAATAACATGTTCTTTCCTCAGTAGTTAGAATTTGGATAAGAAAACTCCAGGTGATGACTTAGAGCGAAATCTGCTTGAATTGAGCTAAATGAAAAAGCTGTCCCCTATCTAACATGAATTCCTCTCTTTATAAAGAAGTGTGGACTAAATCTAGCTGTAAATCTACTGTTTCACCAAGGCTAAAACATAAGTAAATACATAAGTAAATACATTTAATAGCCATCATCATTGTGGAAAAATGGACCATGGAATAATTTGGTACAGGAGGGGTATCAAGGAAAAAGAAAGGCAAGACCTCAAGACTTCAACTTTCTCTCTGGAGAAAGAGGAATTCAGGCCAAGCCACTCTGTTCTGCTCCCTGGGATTGCAAATGCCCCATTTATCTTTGATAAATATTAAACCACGAAATACTACTTTTGTTTCCGTAATATTTTTCAGTGTTGCAAGCAGTACTACAGACATTCACGTTGTGTCTGAACCTGGTGTAATTTGATGCCAGTGATAAGTCTGACTGTTGTAATGGCCTGCAAATACTTAAGAAACTGTATATGAGTGCTCTCTGAATGCTCAGTTCCTGAGTGGTTACTTGTATTCAGAACTCCAAACTGTTTGCAATGATTTTTGCAAACCCAACAGCACTGCAGGTTGGTAGTCGATAGCTAACTTGTCCCATTGTTCCTATTGGATTGACAGGTAGCTGATCAGCAGTCAGCAATGTTTGGAGAGTGCTGCTTTCACCCAGGAGATGTTAAACTGACAATGGGAACAGGTGGTTTCTGGAACGTGAATACTGGAGAGCATCTCTTTGCATCACGGAGAAGTAAGACAGTGAAGTTTTGGTTTTAGAGGATTTTATTCTTTCAACTGTTCCTTGATAGCTGTTAATGTTGAGGGTACACAAAGGAATAAAACAGGGCTGTGCTTTTCCTGCTGTCTATAGGTGTAGAAAAACAGCTTGGGAGTTCTTCAGAAGAGAAAACTGGAAAATTTTAATTAGCAATGTAAATTTTGGTTATCCTAAAGTAAGCTTCTCAGGAAGAGAACTTAAGTAGCATCATTAGTAATTATATCTGCTACCTGCATCCCTCCTGTTTTGTTTTTTCCTTCACCTGTTCTTCATAGCAGTGTTATACAGTACAGAAATGGAGAAAAAAGGGATTGGTCCTCTGGCTTCTCACATCAAAATGTTGCAGTGGATCACTGCAAGTTCCTCCCCCTGAGCCCTTGCATGCTGAAGCACCTGCAATGAAATAATGCAGGATTAGAAGTTACTAGTTTGGGGTTTTTTAATACTAGAAATGGGTTCCTCAATGTGTTTCTAGTGTTTAAAACTTTGTCATTCTGGACATCTGTGGTCTGTCAAGCTTGTTAATTTGTCAGAGTTAGCTGTTTGTGAAGAGAACAGCACTGAAGATGATACTGAAGCAAGTTTGCCCACACAGTCTCTCTCTGTCTGTCGAATTTTTAAAGAGTTACTAATTTCAGGAAGTTTACTGCTTAAAATGGGGTGAGGCTGGGAAGGAGGACAGCAGTGTGCTAAAGAGAAATTTACCAGCTCAAGTCTTGAAGGACCTTGGCAAATACAAGAGATATGTCAGAACTGAATAGCATAGACATTGAATTTGCTATGAATGCAAATTCTTTTTATGCTAATTAATGATGTCATTATGATGATATTTTTACTTAGGAAATCATGCGTACGTAGTCTTTTAAAATGTGATAGCAAAAAACATGCTGTAAGGTTTTTCAGTTTAGCTACTGTGTTCTGATAGGAGTTAAAATCTCCTAAGGCAGTGCTGTGAAACTTTTACTGCTTTAGGCTGTTACTTATGTTAAAATTATTTTCCCTATGTTCTTTGGCTGTCGTGGGGTATGGGGTATGGTTAGTGGGGCAAGTTAAGTACCTGGCTTTCTAAGTGCCCTGGGCATGAAATATAATGTGTTCAATCTTTAAAGCTGACATGTATTTAAGACTGCAAGATGAATCCCTACAGCATCCTTATGCAAACTATTCATTAACTGCTGTTCTAGTTTCTGGTCTACATTTAGCTCCTACATATAACAATTAAAAAAAAAAAGAAATAAAGTAGTTCCTTCAATAGCAGCACTTCTCACAATTCAGTAATGGAATCATGTTGGATAGATTTAAAACCTACCTCTGGTAGTCTTGAGGGTTCTTAGTACCTCTGGTCACGCCAAGTGTCATGCAGATCCATTCCTTAGAGGTAGAGTTATATTACACTGCTGGAGACTCTGGTGTGAGCATCTTCAGGAAGGCCACATGATAGATGGATGTCTCTGTCCCTAATTAGCTGCTCTTCTTTAGGATCTTTGGCTCAGTTAATTTTTTGGACCTTTGTTTTTTTTATGGCTGCTTCTTTGGTAAAAAATAAAGATTTCAAGGGACACCTGCACTGATGATCTGGATTTATATATATTACATTTCCCTTTCAAGAGACAAATACAGACTTTAATCAGTGGTGCTGACTGTTTTGTATTGTAAGCACCAAAGTGCCTCCAGCACTAACACAAGTTTCTGCAATTGCACTGGTACTATCAGCAGCTCATTTGGACACAGGCAAGCAAGCTGGAGATGATTGTGTGAGAAACATGTATCAGCAAAGTCACTTTGAGAAAGCAGAGAGAACCCCTAGATCCTTTTGATATTTTTCTGGTCTTTGTAAAGGTAAACTGGGACTCATTTATCTGTGTTGCATTACCCATGATGTCTGAGTCCTGAGCAGGGTTCCAGGAAGTCTGGGTGCATTCTTCACTCCAGCAGTTGTTGTGCTTGGCTGGTGAAGTTGTTGTTGCAGTGACCACTTACTACTTGGATTCTTATCTAGTAACCTGAAAAGCCATTTGTTTAGCTGTAAAGTTTCACAACGTGAAACATGTCTTCTCTTTTGCTTTCTATGTGAGGAAGCATTGCATATTAAAAAGGGAATTAAAAAGTACATGATTTTCATCCTCTTCTGTGAAGAAGATCTGTGCTCTAAGTTTGTGCTGCTTTTTTTGTCTATATATGTCTGTTTCAGTTTTGTGTCTCCCATCTGAAAGTCAAGCCTTCATGTTCTATGTTTTGGGGGAAAAACACTCTTACTTTTTAGAAACCCTTGGGAAAAGTTGGATGGACTTAAAACAGATAGAAAAACACTGATAAATTTTTAGGTACGCACAATCTCTTACATAAAACATAAAAGCAGGCACAGATAACTCTTCAAAGGTGGCTTTTTTGTAATTTGATAGCAATTCTTTAGGTTAACTTTTGTCTAACAAGAATTTCCTCAATTCTCTTGTAATCCCACCACTAAAGTTTTAACACAGTTAACCTCTATCAGTGCCTTTTTTTAGCTTAAATTCTACAAAGGAGTTGAATAAAGTTTATTTATTTTTTAGGTGGGTTTATTGTGGGGAATTCTTGTATATGTTTTTCTGGAAATGTTTCATTTAACTGAATGTTTTGTTTCATGGAAAATAACTAAGGTCTATATCCACTGATTGGTTGGAAGATCGGGGAAGAAGTTGTTTACTTAACTGAAGGTGCTATATCGGACATTGGCACTGCTATAAAATGGGTTCAGGATATAGGTAAGGTCTTTAATTTTATAGATGGTGAAATATGTAACTGCTTAAGAAGTTGTTTTATAGGTTCATAGTTATGTTGCTAGATTTGATGTCATTATTTATGATTGAACAAACTAGTTTATATGCTTTGGACAGCAGAAATGCCCAGTCGTGTAGGTGCTCTGCTGAGTGTGTTTGCTGCAGGGATTGTGGTTTGCACAATCATCTCCTCTTCAGTCTCTGCCTCAGACCCTCCTGCCTAACTAGGCTTTTGTCTTCCTAAAACATGTTTCTCCTCAGTTGCTTTCTCTTGAGCATGACAAACCTCCTGGTTCCACAAGCACTTGCTGTAATGCTTTTGAGAGGTCTTGAACTACACATCTCAGAACTAATAACAAGTTTGATTTATATGAAAGTAACATGAAGAACTTTTCAAGTAACAGTATGTTGCTTCACATGGAAGTAATGTGCCTTTTGGCTGTTATTATTTTGTAATGAAAGGTTTTGCATTCCAGTTTAATGACGGATTAAGAAAATACTACCTCTATGGTAGTTGATACCCAAACCCATTGACTGTTCATAGGACAGCTGTTCTCAGTGTTTTGATTAGGACTTAGAAATTTACTTGGCTTACTCAGAAATTTAGTACATTTTTACTAGGACGAGAAAAAAGCAATTAGTGTCTGAAACTTTGGATTGTCTGGGGGAGGTTTTCCTTACATGTAGCTTACCACAAAATTCCACATTTCTTGAAGCTGTTAGCTTTAGGTGCATATGTACATATATGTGCTCTGGTATGTTCTCCTAAGGGTTACGTATGACTCAGATTGGTCCTCACATCTTCATCATCCAAAATTTGATTAAGCCTAGAGAGTAACAGCCACTAGGCTTTGGAGGAAATGACTCAGTTCAACACACAGGTCAGTGCTGCAGACTCAAGTGTCAGTGCTACATATATAAGCTTGCTACTTCAGATTCCATAATTAAAATGGAGAGCTACCCATGTGGAACTTATCTGTGCTTAAAATGGATATCATTGGTATATGCAGAAGTATAAAGGATTTTTCGCTAGTCAGTAGTAAAATGGTCATGACCTACAGTTGCTACCACAGAAAAAGAAAGGGGGGGGGAAGTCTTAGAAATGGTGTAAATAAAGGGCAAGCTGCTTTAAACTCCGTAACAAGTAAGGCCTTCATTTTCTGAGAATATTACTGCAGAGAAGCAGAATTCAGAAACTTTTATCAGCTTTAGAGAATGGAAAAACTTTAGCTCTACGTAAGGAATTGGGCCAAAATACAAGGTAAGCTAATGGCCTCAATAATGGTGGTGAGGATCAATATGGATCAAGAGGAGACATAATCGTGGTAAAGGTTTGGAAATAGTAATTTCTGCAGCAAGGCAAACTTAGTTTAGGGGACTTCTTTTAGTGGAGTCATGTAACTTCTAAGAATTTTGAAAAAGTAGTAGTATGTGTAATTTCAGCATGAAGTCAGTGTTCCTTAATTTTTGATTTTCTGTCCTGGTGTAGAGGTGCTGTATGTATAATTCAGTAATAGCAGAGACAACAAGAAGGAAAAAATGTGATTTAGGTTTATTGTTAGTCTGAGCACAGTAGAATCCAAAGTATTCCCACAAATTCATAAAGGTTATGTAGGTAAATTTAAACTCCTGGTAGGTTACCAAGACGGGTTTTTCAAAGGTAAGTTGAGCTAGTTTAACCTAATTTATCTGTAATAGGAGAATTCACTTTTTTAGATGAGAAAAAGAAATAGCTCTCATGTACAGGAGACCTCTAGTCTGCTGTAAAATCATGTTTTGTGGCCACATAAGGACATTATTAGTTACAACTGTGGAAGACAGATGTTAGTACAAGAGTTGCAGGTGGGTGAAGAACAAGCTAAAGAGGAATGTTTGTAGAGTTATGAAAGGAGACAACTGGCTGGACAGAGAATAAAAGCAGTGTCTATCCAAGAGGCATTATGGTGATAAGAGGTGGTTACCTTATGTGTCACTTGTAAAGATCCTAAGGGTACTGATAAAATGTGGGTATTAGGGACTTTCTCTGTAGTTGTTTGGTGGTTGGGCTGACAGTAACAACATCTTTGGGGGGAAAAATACATTATGTTTTGTGAATCTAGAGTTTTAGCGTTCTTAGGGTGCCTTTATCATGCCTAATTCTGATTTATGTCTATTTGGAAAGCTAATGACCTTTTACAGGATGTGAAGATTAAAGGGCTACAGCACAACAGATAGGAACGGATCATTTTGAGTTTAGCCTTCATCTGAATAATTTGGGATTATTAATGTGACTGATGGACATGAAGTAGAGAAGTGATTGTTTCCCTTGGAATATGTAGTTTGAAAATATTACAAAAGGAGTAGTCTGACTCTAGATTTTATTCTTAGTGAGCCAAAATGAAGAAATTGAAGGAAATAATAACATCATACAATCTATGTATCTTTACAGAACTTTTCACCAATGTAGATGAAACAGCAGAAATGGCACAGAGTGTTGCTGATTCTCAAGGTGTTTGTTTCATTCCAGGTTTGCAGGTAAAATTATTATTAATAATATCATCACGAATATCTTTTAATAACCCAATTAAAATTAATTTTTACATTTTTAAAGGTAATAATTTACATCTTACCACAGTATTCATTCTGTAGTCCTGAGGTTGTTACTGTCTGTTGCTCATCATGATACATGCCAGAATGGTTAATTGCCATCTCCCCCATGAGAAAAACCCTACCAAATAAGAAAATTAGTGGAGGACAGAGAAACTAAATGATTTGCTCCCAGTAACACAGGCAATGACTGCAGAGACAGTCACAATGTCACAAACCAATGTCACAGCTTTTCTGCTATGAAATGCAGAGCTTTCATTGAGACAACTCTTCTAAGCACTGCTCTAAAATAATTCATTTTATTCTGCCTTGTTTCGAGGTGTAGGTTGTAATTCATCAGAATATTTTAAACTGCTTAAGTATTAGCAAGATTGCAAGTCCTGGTGTTATGAAAAGCAATGATAATATTTAACCATTTCTCCTGGGAATGATCAAACTCAGAATAATAGATTTCTCTCTTAGAAGTCTTAATAACAGTTTGGTTTCAGTGTATACCAGCTTGTCTCTCAGTGTGTTTCTAAAAGTTTGAGTTTTTTAAAATCGTCATTTGTCTACCATGCTCATTGTGATCATTCCCAGGACTAGTGATTTTTCTGAAGAAACTTAACATCTTTAACCTTACCTTTATCTAAGTTCTGTATGCTAATGGAACAAAGCAAAAAAGAATTTAATTTCTTCTCCAGATAGCCCAACTTGCTTCAGTGTCACTGATAACAGGGTGTCACATAGGCC
Organism: Oreocharis arfaki; assembly: GCA_013398015.1. Classification (NCBI taxonomy): domain Eukaryota; kingdom Metazoa; phylum Chordata; class Aves; order Passeriformes; family Paramythiidae; genus Oreocharis; species Oreocharis arfaki. The sequence continues at coordinate 110,692 of VZRR01002584.1, forward strand.
AATAAAAAGTATTATTGTCCTTTTCAGTATTACTTTCAAAAGTCAATTCATCTTTCTTTCAGTAGTTCAGGAGGGGGCGTGAATGAAATTTCTTAGAGAACAGCAATATCAGTAATATCAGTGTGCCCTGTCCTAGACACTTAGTGTACACTTTAAATTTATTTTAAAGGGAAATTATGTGGATTAGTCTTTTTAGTTTGTCTGATTTGGAAGAAATCACTTAAATGTTTTGCTGTTGAAAGAAGCAATTTAAACTGTTCACTGAGTTAGCTAAAATAACATTATATACCTCTTACATATTGTTTTTGATTTTCTTCTTTCGCTATGCTGCCTATAATTGTCGTAAGTTATTTTTTTCTTACTTGTTAACTTCTTTCTCAAAAGCCCACAAATACAATTGGCTGAACTCACAGTGACATCTTTTCTGCAGGTTTCTGGGTATGACCCATATTTATGTGCCTCTTTCATGGGGCTGAAACCTTCCACTAACAGAAACCATCTTGTTCGCGCTGTGTTGGAATCTGTAGCTTTCAGGTACCGTTTGCTAAATTATCTGGCTTCTGTTTTCTTATGTTTGCTTTTATTTAGATCAGCAGCATTAAATAGATACATGGGCTTTCGCACTTTGTACAATACACTACTGTTACACTGCAAAGGAGTTTTAAAGGAGTTTTAGCTGCTTCCTTTTTTTTTTTCCCCAACACTTTACAAATAAACTTGTGTATGACAGTTCTATCCGAGTTTTTGTCATTAAGTAACCACGTAGAGATTCTTAAATGATGTTGTTTTCTTCATGTTTTAAAAGTGTTTTCTGTTTAAAGTTTGTCCTTGCTCTCCTGACACAGTTTTGTCAGAAGCTGTAAAAGTCCTCTCCAGCTGTGTTTAAAGTATCCCTGAAGCTGGAAGTTTTATATTAGCTTTTGTTTAAAGTTTGAAATTTTGGTGTTTTAATAAAACAAAGTAAAAGGGCCTCTTAAACATCTTTAAAGATGTGAATGGACAGCAGCTTCCAGCTCTGTGGAGGCTAAAGATGTCCCTGCTGGTCACTTCTGATACCACATCAGTATCACTGTCTTGCCAACCCCCCACATGCCTCAGATTGGAGTTGAGTATGGATTGGGCCTGGCTCACACTGCACTGTGGCCAGTTAGGGAGCACTGATGTGATTCTTTCCATGTAGTCAACAGCTTTGCTTTGGGCATAAAAATCTCCTGCAAAGAACCCAAAAAGGATGTCTGGAGGAGGGCAACATTCTGAATTGCTGCAACTGGTTTCTAATGCATTTTCTTTCTGCACTGTAATTCTTGAACTGACACATGGGTCTCTTGAAAAGGATCTTAAGGGACGTTAAGAATATCCTCTCATTCAAATACTGCTTACAAATAACTAGAAAAAGGTAGAGATCCTTTGTGTTGAGATTTTCTCCCATTAAATGTAATGGTTTCAGGAAAAAGTCAAACTTGAAGCCTTCAGATATTCTCCTTACAGAACAGCTGGATAAACTCCAATTAGCACTCTGTTGGCCTACTTTCCTCACTCTAAGCCACTTGTTACATCAACAGTTCTATCCCTAGAAACCTATTGGGCATTGCTAGGAAACAAAATGAACCTTCTACAGTGACTTGCTATAGAATGGGCCATGATTTAGCCATACTTGTGCCTTTGTAATGGTGACAAAGACCAAAGACAAGTGTCAGTTTGGGTTTTTTATTTATGCATTCTAGAAACTTTTTAGCTACTGCGGTAGTTCTGACAGAACTGAGGCTTTTCTTGCCTTGCATTTATTTTCTGACTGTGTAGATACTGAAAACACTTTATGGAATATATAATGCTTAATGCAACTAAATATTTTTTAAAGAAACAAGCTGCTTTATGATATCATTGTGAAGAAGGTGCACATTCCTCTTCGAAAAATTCGGTAAGTTCTCTGTAGCTTTTAAATTTGATATATGAGAGTTTGATTTTAAATAGGTGTGAGCTTTATTATCCATTTTATCTTACTGTAAAAATTCTGTTGTTTAGAGGTAGCTGATTTCCAAGTCAAATGTTAGTGTAACTTAAGCAGCAGTAGAGTCTACCCACAGCTATTGGCATTGGTGATTGTTAGCAGGCAATAATGAATTGCTCTAATTATTAAAACAATAATTAAAAAGAAGGCAAATCCATGTTTTCAGGTAGCACTAGAGTGCGTGTAGCAATGCCTACCACAAAGGTCATTCTATCCTTTGTCATCATTCTTTCATACTGACATTTTCTGTGCTAGGTTTTTTACAGACTATTTTTTGAAGACGCTGGTTAAAACTGGTTCTATTTGTGTGGGAAAGAGGGAGAACAGTTTTACAATTCAATTGTTAAGGCACTGGTTTTGCTTTAATCTTTGAAGAACCATATCAAATTTAGTGCAGTAACTGTAATCCCTAGAATATGCTTTCACAATGTTTGGGAAAAAATTAGCTGAATTAAACATTGCTGGAAGACCACATTTCACATTTTGGTAGGGACTTTCTTTGAGCACACCAGTTGGTCAGACACTCCAGCCCTCTGAGGCTCAGAAAGCTCTGCAACAAAATTCCTCCCTCGGGCAGCCAGGGGTCAGCGTGGCACTGCAGTCAGGAGAAGAGGCAGGCATTCCCACCCCTCCTGTGCCTCTGCAAAGGAAAAATAGACTAGCAGGCATGTAGACAGAAATCAGACTCTCAGTGGAAGAAAAACGAGAGTACAAAGTGTGAGGAATTAAAAGTTTCTGCTTTCCATCATGTATATGGAGAGAAGTAGGCAAAGGTGAAGAAACAGCCAGGGTTAGGGGTTTAATGAAGAGGAGAAGATGAAAAGTATAAAAATTTTGATTACTTAGGAAACTTTTTTACTCAGAAAATTGCATCCAAGATTTGAAAAGTCGCATTAAGAATGCAAACTCTTAAAAAAATCTTCAAATATGGGAAGTGTGGAAATACAGCCTAGGGAGCATTAGAATTCTGATTCCATTTACATTTGCAATGTTAGCTTTAAATTGTATGATCATGTTCTTTTTTATTCATTGATATAAAATTGCAGTTTTATATAGTGTCTGTATTACTTAACTAGCATCAGTAGCAATTCAGTTTGTGGATTAAATGTTAAAACATAATGAGACACAGTCAGTGGGGTTCTCAGTAGGGTTGTAAACTGCTCTCCCATCCTTATGTCCACACATCTTTTGCATCTGCCAATTACCTTTGATTTTTTGTTGTTGTTGCTTTTACTCCATAAATTAATTCATTCCTTTTTTAGCTGTTGTCCTGTATTCCTTGTTCCTTCCTGGTGTCTGGGCACTGTTTTTATTAGTCCTCTAGATTTCTATTACTTCTCTTTGCTTGTCTCAACACCATCAAGGAAAGCCCAAAGAACGAACTCTCAGCTTTAGTCCACATGTCCTATAACTAATGAGTTTTATTTCCCAACACTTCCTATAGCAATAAACACTAGATGTCTTCTTTGCACCTTTCATAGAGGTCTTCTTTGCATCACGTTTCATAGAGCAACAGCTCCACACATGGCTGGTATTGGAATACAAGAGCATAATGAACCTATCCAGGACATTTCAAAGATTGCTTTTTGTTACAGTTATCTTTGTTTGCAAGAGTGATTACTTTTAAATCTCAGATGATTAAAGATCAGCATTGATAAGTTCTAGTTTTCTCCATTAAATTGGTCTCAAATTAGGAAAATAGACAGATAGAAACCTCATTCTGAACTTCCTCTTAAAAAGAAGCAACTGTGAAGGCATTTTAGCTAACTAATACAAAGATTTGGTAGTAAGGAAAAAGGTATTTTTCCACATGTGAGAACACCTGAAAGGGTTTGTTTAGTGTAATGGTTTTGACTGTTGTCATATTGTGGTGGTAACTATGTAAAGGTTCTCTTATAAACCCTAATATTTCAGCCAAGATGATGTATAGTTTTAAAAAAATAGAGCTTTCAGAGCTTTTGCTAGTGTCCTGTGTCCTTGTCTGTCTGTCATTCTTAACCCAGTTTATAAAGGTGGTTTTGGGTTGTTCTGGTTTGGTATTGGTGGTTTGGGGTTTTTTTGGCACCTTGTTCTGGCCTCTAAATTTACCCATAAAGTGGAAATGCATTTGTGCGTGAGTGACAGGAAGATTTATGCATAAGTGTGAAGTACCAAAAGTTGGTATTTTCTGAACATGATTTCTGAAATGTTGGCAATAAGTACTTAACACATTTTTTTAACTACTTCTTTCCTTTTTCCTATAGAGCTGATGGAGGTGTCAGTAATAATAGTTTTGTCATGCAGATGACATCAGATTTAATTAATAAGAAAATAGAAAAACCTGCAAATGCAGACATGTCTAGTCTTGGTGCAGCTTTTCTAGCAGGCCTTGCTTCAGGTATGTAGACATTAAAAAGGCTTTTTTTCCCCCCTTTGTAATGCATGTTGTAAATACAATAGAAAAGAGATCAGACAAAAAATGGCCGTAACTTCAAATAATTGTAAACCCCCCCCCCCAAGGATTACTTTAGCCATTTTTATGGGAATCTAAGGTAAATAGATGTTTCTCTGTACAGTACCATTAGAAGGATGTGTTACTAGAGAAGAAACGTGAATCCTATCTTTGCTGCCTCCTGTTTCTTGACCCAGGCACTCCATGTCCATTCCCATACTGGTGCTGGCTGTGGATGGACCATGTGGCCAGGGAGCCACCGTGCTCACCTGCAGCCCTGTCATTCCCACAGAAGCTGTGTCCTTGTGCTCTGTGAACACAGCCTTTATCCTTTGAGGCTTTCACAGGAATGGAAGTACAAAATAAATTATTAACAGGAAAAACAGCTCTACTCACACAGAATTATATTGTTAACCAGACTTAAAGCTACAAACTGTTGATGATTTTGCTTTGTAGGTGTTTTTGTGCACCTACAAAACATATTTTTGTTCAAGTGCTTTGATATGTAGGTAACACAAATGAAAGTAGAAACTATATGCTTGGGTAAGACTTATTCAGCAATTAAAAGTGCAAGAAAGTTGAGACCCTTGACAGACAAGAATGATTTAATTACATAAATTAATAGGAACCTGTTTACATCAGCTGTTTCCTGCCATTTATACAATTTTTTAAGACAGTAGGAAAGCAGCTAAGTCTAGGTTTCTGTGGCCCTTCTTCATTGAGAAGGACCTGCAACCAGAAGCACTTTGTGGATGAAACCTAAGGGAACTTCAGTGTACCAGAGCTGTTCCTTGGAAACCATCCCAGTTAAACAGATGCGCTGTTGTCAGGATTCCAAACAAGTGGATCCTATTGGAAAGGATTTTCACAATGTTAAAAATATGCTTCCCTCTGAGAAAGTTGTTGGTAGAGTAAAGAAAAGCTGTCATGATTTCTTACTGTGTTTCTGCTTTGGATCTCTTGGAAATAGATTAAAACAACTCAAAAATAAAATATTTGCAGTTGAGCTGGAGAATTAATTTTCTGTTTATAGGATTTTGGACTGACAAAGAACAACTAAAGAAGCTAAGGCGAATAGAAGCAGTGTTCGAGCCCCAAAAGGATTCAGAGGAATACAGACCTGCTATGGATGCATGGCTACAAGCAATGAAACACACACCACACTGGTAGAAATTGGCATTTTCATTTTAGAAGAATTAAGACAGTTTAATTCATATTTTATAACATCTTGACATTACCAGGACAGTAAAAAACCGTAACTGAAATTTGTGATGGTGTATTATAAGTTGTGTGGTATTTCAGTTACCCCCCTGCTGCTGGATTACTTACATACTGTAATGAACCTTCCCATCGTCCCTGTGGCAGCTGTGGTCCAGCTGCAGCATTTGTGTCCCTTCAGTGACCTCCTTTGGGTGGCCCAGCTGCTCAAATCCTACCATGTACTGCACATGGGCTGTCTTAACTGTGATGGGTTTTCTACTGAGCAACTCGTCTCCCTTCGGATCTTTAAAATCTTCGGTATGTTAATCATCAAGGAAGTGTAAAAGGCACATTTACTCCCTGGGCATTGCTAGGAAACAAAATGACTCTTGGGGCTGGGTTGTGATGTACTCAATTGTGTACAAAGACATTTTTTTGGTAGTAGCCTGTTACTACCTTTTGGTTGATGCTAAGCACTGTGATCACATTTTTTGTGCACTAGATTAAGATGAAATACAAAAGCAAATAGGCTTTCAACACTCCATTTAAAAAATCCAGGATTTTTGTAGCTGATACTTTGTAGCTGGCTCATAGCTCAATTTTTAAAAATTTTATAAAAACCAAAAGCAATCTTATTTGGTGTGGCCAGCACAGATACATTAAAACTAATTCCAGGTATGCTGTCTAACTTGTAAAAATCTGTACTATTAGTATTTTTAAGGCCGTTCTTAAATCCTATTATTATTAGCTAAAAGGGAGTAAAAGGTCTATTTTTGAAGCTATAAATTACTTTTGTATTTTTTAAACAAATAAATTATAATTAAATGTGTAGTTAATTATTCTTATACATTTACTATTACTAATATTAAATTACTGTCGTTTTCTCAGGATTATGTGTAAATCAGCTTCCAAAATGTAAAACGATTAAAGATTTTAATTTCAGAATAATATCAAGTTCAAGCTGTGGGTGATTTGTATTCCACAAACATTGGAGATACAAAATGTTTATAGATTTAACACCATTCAAAGAGGGCTGAAGAACTATAATTCACTTTTTCTTGTGCTGAAACACAGAAGGTCAAATAATACACCATTTCCTCAGTTTCCTTCAATCACGTACCCTTTGTTGGAGCATCTACTCTAGCTGTGTTCAGACTCCATCTCATTTGCTTGTCAGGCCTATCTTAATGTGCCATTTTTCTTGTTCTTCTGTTACATTCTGCCCTTTAACCCGTGCTACATTTTTGTTGCAGTTGAAGCACGGGCGACGCAGAAAAAATTGGAGGTCCAAGTCAGAGCTCCGGTTGAGGGAAATGATAAACCCCCTTTATTTAATTACAGGCAGGCCTTATATAATCCCTGCATTGGTCTATGGCAGGGATCATTGGTCCCTGGTCCAACCACCTCTCCAAGTGATTGGCCAGACCCCACACCACCTGTTTGACTCCTAATAGGACACACCTGCAAGGTGTTTAGGAAACCATCTTGCTTGGTGTGTTGAAACCAAGGACTTAACAGAATACTTGCAAAATGGTGGATTTTTCTCTGCCAGCAGCTTTTCAGCATCCACACATTTTGGCAATTTTTTTTTTCTCTGGATATCTTTCCAATTCTCCTGAACCTTCTTTAATGTGAATCCTTAAATGAAGTGCAGAAGCAAGTCTGTCTGCTGGTTTCTAGTAAGATGCCAGGCTGTAGTGCCAAGATTCCAATATAAAGTCCTTCGACGAGATTCCCTCCACTCCTCCTGCTCTAAGGTAAGATCCTGCAGTTACAGGATATGAGAAACAATTGTTTTGCTTTAACACCTGTGTTTGGGTGATTTTTCTCTGTCATCACAAAGTCACTGCTAAAGAAAATGCTCATTAGCAAGAAGGTTCTCTCTCCAAGGCTGAGCAGAAAGGCTTTCAGTCCGGCACTCTGGACAGGAGTTTGTACCTCAGTCACTGGTATTCTACACTTTGTTCTCACTGAGGGGTTTTAGTTTCATCAACATCTGCCTGGGTATAATGCCCACCTATTGTCCTTTTGTTGAAGGCTCCTTGACTTAGGTGCACTTGATAGCTTGGAGGTTTTTGCTGGGCTGAGCAGGCAGGGTTGCAGTGCTCCCACACGGAGCTCTGACAGGAGTTGAACCTGATTCTGTTCAAATCACTCTGCTGAAGGTAACTCAGCACCGTGTGCCTGATACTGCACCTTTATGTGGTCGTGGTTTTCAGCCTGGCAATGGCACAGCTAGAGAGATAGAGGATAGCCAAGACATTTTATATTCCTCCTGCTCCAGGTAGTGTCCTAGAGGACACATTCTGGATAACCATTTTACTACTGTCGGTGTTTAATTTGAAGCAGGAATTTAACATGTTCTCTTTTCACTAGCTTCAAATCTACAGGAGAGAAACTTCACTACAAATTAAGGATGCGAAAAGGCCTTGATATATTTACCAGCTGAACCTTTCAAATGGCCTGCAGAGTTGTGAGTTCTGTTGTGAGGAGGTTCAACGTAGGGAGTAAGTCTCTGAAACAAACAGGGGTGTCTGAAAGTCTCCCAGGATGGAGCAACCTTTGGAGATGAGAGCATTTGCCATAGCTTGTGACATGAAGTTGCCCAAAGACTGAACAGGCTAATAGACATCTTGAAGAAATTTGGTTACTGATCAAAGCTTCTTTTTCTTATCTTTTACAAAAAAAATTGATTTTATCTTCCCAGGAAATCTTTATGTGATGATATCTGAAAGTGGTACCTGTTAATTGATAATGGATTTGAAATAAGCTTTAGATACACTTTTACAAGTGCTGTGCTGTCTCAGTTTTTGCTACACAGAAGGGTATTAAGACCATTTTAGAACCTCACTCATACAAACTTTTATTTAAAATATGACAGCTTTTACTGCTGCCCTTTTTTACTTGTATTTTATTTGTCTCAAAGTTTTTTCATCAGTTTGGAAAGTATATGCAATTTTACATTTTCTGTCAGCTGAGTTTGCTAGTAAAGGTAACAATACAAAATTACAGATACTAACTAGTTTGTGGTTTTGTCATTTTAAGATGCTCGGTTGAAACTGAATGTTTTACTTGGGGCTGGGCAGTAATGCAGCTCATCAGGCATGTGAAGATTTGCAGTTCAGTTGAGATGTGTTAATGATCTCTGGGCATTCTGCCTTCACAGATGCTGATAGTAGATAATGTCATATCAGTTTGGCAGTTTTATAATTTATAACATACAGTCCTATTAAATATGTGAGGACTATGTGGCATGAAAAATAATATCTCGTAATAATCCCTCTGTTGTTGGAGGGATCTTGCTACTATTGGATTAATTGTTGTATATCAAGAAAAAGGGCAGATGAAACAGCTGTCAGTTGAAAATATTGAGCAGCTGTATGAATTTCATTACATAACTAAAAAAAATTAAAGTCAACTATGTTTAAAATCTTACTGAAATGAACTTGACCAAGATTTTTGAGTACTGTTTTCTTTAAGCAGTATTTTCTGGTCTACTATAACGGCTAGTTTTATGTAAAATTAATTCAGTTGCTCTCATCTGTTTTTAACAAGAGCATTTAGACTTACTTTCCTGTCAAGAGAAAGTAAAAAAAGGAAAATGCAGAATTGCTGTTTCAGGCTGCTACCTTCTATTGGCATAATCTCTGTAGCAAGATCTTTCAACAAGTCCCACTATTTCCAGGCTCTGGGCACATCAGGAGAGGCTCACCAGTTGAAGAGAAGCCTTGTGGAAAGAGGCAAGAACCGTTTCTGGCCAGTCAGTGGGGTTGTGTTACTGGTCTGAGCCAAAAAGTACAAAGTTGTGAGCCCCTCTTGAAACAAAGGGTGACAGTCCTGCACGTGAGCCAGGGAATATGGCAGTGCTCTGACCCAGAAGTTGGGCAGTGTGTTAGTTTAAGGCTTTATGGGGAGTTGGGGCGAGTTCAGCAGAAGAAAAGGTGTGGTGGTGAAGGGGGAGCCTGTTTTGGGGTGGTGTTTTTGCAGGTTATCACAGCAAGGGCTATGGGCTGACAGGAAAGTGGTAAAACTAGTATTGAAAAGTGATGTATTGTGAAAGGGGAAAGGGGGTGTCTAGGAGGGATATGACTAGTCAGGGAGAGCAAGGTGGATTTCTAAGGCTGGGACAGCAGACAGGTTCTGGAGGGAGACATGAGAGCTCCCTGCAGGGCAGGTGTTACTGGAAGTAGCTGCTAAACCCACACCTTAGCATGTCTAAAAAACCCAATTCTAAGATGTTTTTCATTGTGGGATAAAATTGGGGATTTGTGAAAGTTCTGAAAGGTTATATATTGGTTTAAAATGTTATGTCAGTAGCATACTTACACTCATGCAAATTGGTCATTGTTTCACCACCTTCAGACTCAACAGTGTGTGTATATATATGTATATATAGTTAGTCTGCAATTTGCTGTTGAAAGCAAATGCAAACTACAACAGTGACCTTCTTTCTGTTTCTCTCCTTGGTGGTTAAAATGGCTATTTTTCATGTTCATAATCAGTTCCAGTATCTGACTTCAGCTCATCAGGGTTTCTTGCAAAAAAAGTAAATAAAGCAATGAACCAAAAAGAGATATATGAAGCCCAAATGTCTTTATTGAAGCTGGGTTCAAGTATTTGTTCAGCTGTGGTAACTAATAATAGTGTAATAAACCAGCCAACCTGGTCGCTTCTGGTTTGCTTCCTTTTTAAGGCAGTGTGTGCCTTCTGCACTTCTGCACTAACATGTGTCATGTTAGTGGTGGTTGTGGTTGTACCTGTTAGAAAAAACTCCAAGAGAATACACCGTAGTTTGCCTGTTTGTATTGCTTTTGTGAATGTATCTTGCGTAACACTGCAAATATTGATAAAAGGTCTTGTCACATGTCATGGAAGTGCTTTATAGAAGATGAAAAGAAACTAAAACCATGGGCTTCAAATTCCTGGGCACATGCAAGATTTTCAGTTGTAAACTGCCCCACTGAAGTCAATATAAAGGTCTTGTTTGCTAATATTTTCCTTAAACTGACATTTAGGAACTTGCTTTTACAGGCTGAACCCTTGGTTTTTGTATGTTCCTTCCCTTTTTATTGAAGGGGACAGGATCAAATATGTCTTTCTAGAGCATTTAATGTTGTCTCTAAAGCAAGGAAAACAAAACATTACCATGTTTGATCTAGTATATGTATGATCTGCAGAGATCTAAAGCACATAAATAGTGTTTGTGTTCCCATAAACCTTGTTTTGCTCAGCTTGCTCTGTGGCATTAAGCTGAACTTGTGTTAGAGAAATGTGAAAAATGGGTAACTTCACGCTTTGGATGTGTGCCTGGCTGCACTCGAGAAAGAATTAACGAATGTTGCATCGTTGCTTTGGATGGAACTAGTGCCGAATTTTTTTTTGCTCCCAGGACTGCTTTCTATTTATATGGTCTCTGTAAGAATACGTTACCCTGCTTGGTGGAAACAGTTTTTTAGAGCGGTAAAGAAATGCTGCAAGCAAACACTTCCTAGGGCTTGTCTAAGGCAGCGAGCTGGGCCGGCGTTTGTGGCGGCTGCGGGGAGGGTACCGGCTCTCGCAGGGCGGGGGCGGAGGTGCGAGGGTGCGGTCTCTGCTCCCCGGCCCCGCCGCCGCTTTGTTGGCACGGGAGCCTTTGTTCGCAGGGGGAACACGGAGCTGGGCGCGGGCACGGTGCAGAGACGGTCCTGGCCTCGTTCTGCCGCCGGGGCCGGACGTTCCTGCAGCGCCCGCGGGGCCGGGCCCGCGGCGGGGCTGAACTTTGCATCCCGAGACGCAGCCCCGCCAGCGCCTCGCAGATAAGCGGCACGGCCGGCGGCCGCAGCCAGCGTGGCGCCGCGCTCTGTGTGTAAATACAGGCCTATATGTATTTATATATTTGTATATTTATACACTTCG